>JALIZH010029525.1:0-37276 GCA_030522465.1 Rhipicephalus appendiculatus | reverse complement strand
TATTATTAGTTTAGGTAAGTTAGCTGGTGTTTCCGGATAAGTAAAGGAACGCGTCTCAGAGAAGAGTGGCATTTTACCTCGTAGAAGAGAGCCTTTACACGCACTGCACATCCTAAAGGTCGCAACGTCCTCGTCGGGGAAAGCATATTCAGCACGAAGAAAGCCAGTTCTTTCTTCGACGTGTCCTACACACTCGCAGTTTTCGACAAGTCACTGTCACACCACAGCAGATCCTGCACGCTGTACGATACACCAAGTTCTTGTTCCAGGAACAGCTGCTTCTATTTAGCGTTAGCGCCCTCGAAATTGGCCAAGTGATGAGCCCAATGCTTGCGTCTTTTCGAGGCGTTCTCTGCATGCGTCACGCGTAGCTCCTCGTCGTCGCGGTGGGCTAGACGCTTGTGCTGGGCTTCTTGTGAGAAAATTCCTGGGTTTTGCCTGTACAGCGTTGTTCAGCGAGACAATTTTGTTTATTTTCGTACAGCATTGTATTCACTCTGTTCTACAGGTGTCTTTAATTTCCGTGGTATACCCAAGGCAGTCTTAAAACTGAACGAGTTAGCCCACGCGCCACGCGTTTGCCTTCAATTGATAAAAAGTTCTTTTATGCTTACGCCTCGAAATTTTCTCAACGAAAGGTATAAAGCGTCGTTGTAAAGTACGAGTTCGTAACTGTCTCACAAATAAAATTTATTAAGAGCGGAGCTCGTTGAAGGAGCACTGACACAATATTTTAAAAGCGAGATAACTTGTGGGATGGATTTGTGTGGACACACACCCACATCAGCTACGAAATATCAATGGGGGATATAGCCTTGAACATATTTCAAATCGTTTATAAAATGTGTATCGCGGCACCACACACGAAACGGGCCTTTGGTTTTCGCGTGAACAACAGACCAACAGCTGCGTCATGAGTTTGTGTTGGCTGCCGCGGACCTTGCAAGCGCTCTCTATTAGCAGGCCTTTTCAACGCAAAGAGCGGGTCTGCGCAGGAGTATAAAGGCTGATGTAATTGCCTAGGCAGTGCATTTGGGGGGGGGAAGTCACGCATATTCACCACGTCTCTGAGGGAGGCTTCGTTGAAAAGAAATGTCAAGGTGGTGCTCATGCGCACGCCGTCTTTTGTGCTCCCGTAGCCAGCTATCTTTACACAGAAACCACCCTAGTACCCGTCTCTTCGGCGCTCTCTGAATAATTAACCATCGCGCTATCGCGAACGAGCTTTCAGGCCGTGATAAGTGGGTCGTTAGCTATTGTTGCATCAGAAGAAACAAGAGGAGGAGGAGGAAAGAAGTTTATTGTGAGTCCAGCGAGTTGGTGGGGCGGGCCAATAGCCCCGCCTAGGTGACGGCCAGGAGAAGATGCGGAATTTTTGTAGAGTAGAGTAGAGTAGAGTAGATCCTTGAATCTGTGGCGCACACCCACGCTGGGGGATTGGCCAAGAACCGGATAGTTTTGTAAAATTATTTAATAAAAGTTTAAATTTGGTCTATTTAAAAGAAATAAAATCAACAGGAAGAACTTATTAATGGAGTGTAATAATAAACTGGAACACTGCTCCTTTAAGCTTTTCGTCACCCCGGGTGGTGCCAATAAGAATTATCACCATGGTTGGTTGGTTGGTTGATCCTCAGCTACCTGGCGCAACCCACCGCAGCGAATCGGCTATGAAACGGGCGGTACCTTATTTTAGAGATAAAATTGTTTATCACCATGAACCGGTACACGCTCGCTTCGACCTCTTCATCATCTTCTGCTTGGCTCCCACAATACGTGCATGATTTGTGCCACATGCAAGGCAAAAACAATGATGGGCCAGTTCGTTAAGCGACGAAAAATCAAGTAACATAAAGATACTAGGCATTTGACTGAAAATAACGTAAAATCACGTGACATCTTCCGATTGACTGAAATCACGCGACATCACGAAACAACTAGTCACGCGTGGCTAGATCTTATGAGGTCTTTAGTCACGTGAGTTTTACGTGACTAAAGACCACTAAAGACTATCTAGCCACGTTACTACAATACCACAACATCACGCAGCTAGTCTCGTAAATATATCCGTGTAACATGACGTAACAACTCGCCGTGTGCTAAAATTCATGTAAAATTACAGAATAACTGGTCAGGCGACTAAAATCTCGTGACCTCACGTAAATACTAGTCATGTACCATATTGCCACTAAAAAAAATTAAACCATCTCCCGCTAAAGGGAACCATGTGTAGATGTGAAGCAGCGGGCGCTAACGCTTACATTGGCGGTGGCGTTGACGCTGGTGCTCATCGCAGCGTTGCGCAGGACAGAAAACTGGGGAGGTGCAAAGCACGCAGTGATGGAGCGGTGTTTCCTACTGGAACATGCCAATCGCTGCTAATGGGAATGAGAGACAGAAGACTTCGACTGGACACAGAGACCCGCAGTCCGCTTTTAGTTAACGCGCACGCTGCGAATTTTTCTTGTTCAACAACGCACAGGAGAAATCTCCCACCGGCACCACCTTGGAGGTCAAGATCCATTGCCATATATACGGGGTGGCCAGTGAACGGTTGTGCAGCGCGAGCAGTCGGTTTTTTCAACCAAGAAACTTGCTAGCAGACGCTGCCTGCGTCGGCATCGCGAGGCGAGAGAGGGGGGGGGTGAGAGAGAAGGGGGGACGCGCATGCGCAGTGGGAGTGTGGACGCCGCGGGCAGGGATGCCTAGAGGAGAGAGGGGGAGCGTAGGAGAGGAGAGAGAGGGGGGGGACGCGCATGCGCAGTGGTAGTATGGACGCCGCGGGCAGGGATGCCTAGAGGAGAGAGGGGGGGAACGTAGGAGGGGAGGCGCATGCGCAGTGAGGGTGTGGTTGCCGCGGGGAGGGATGCCTAGAGGAGAGAGAGGGGGAGAGGAGGCTTTTTATTTATTTTTTTAAGGTTTGCGCATGCGCAGTAAGGGTGGTCACGTTGGCACACCACCACCACCACCGGATTAAGCTTCGCCATAAGATGCTTCACATCTAAAACACATAACAGCTAGTCACGTGACATATTCACGCCAAAACAGCGTGACACGTGCGTACAGTTGGTAATAGACCAAAACCGGAGAATAGCCCTGTAAAACCAGTCACTGCGGCTAGCAATAGCTTGGCATCTCTAGCAAATTTTTGCAACCTTGAGCCACTATAGTGAAAGCTGCGGAAGTTCTTTTTATTTAAATAATTCTATAACTGGCGGTAATAAACACGCAAGCGTTTCGCGACATGTGATGTAAAGCCAAGCAAGAAAGAAATTTTCTGTATGATGGAGACCTCAAGTAGTGAGAATTCGTCGAAAAAAAAAGACTGTCTCTCAAGCGCAATGGGACAACGACGGCCGCTATGAAATGACACCCAGCGAGTTCATATGATGAGCTTCAAAGCCTGCAACCCCTGCAAAAGTTGGTTTTGTTTTATATATTTATTTCCTTCGCGACTAGACGAAAGACGGACAGTTTTCTCGCTTATTCTGCACGCACACAAATGCTTAGGCGATTTCATTCTATATCTGCGATTAGATGTAAAGCACACAAGAAGAATGTCATATGTACGAATCAGGAAAACTTACACACCGCGATGAATTTCATGCAAAACTCGCGTTCCACTTATCGCTCGATACAGCTGCCACGGGACAATGACAGATGCTGACGTACGTTAAGAAGACGGAGAAAGATGCTACGCTGATGCCTTCCGAAGGCAACGTTCTAGGGACAGCTGCAACCTACAGTAAAACTCCACGCATACCCATCACTTGGACGAATTTCAAAGGAGGTTCTCGGTGCATTTTTAAAACATTTCTTCATTTATTTGCGCACCAATTCCTGCATGGATGCATGCATGCATTCCTATCATTATGAGTTTGTCTTTTTTCGTTGATCCTACCCCTGTGCATGCTGAGGACATCGTAGTAGTAAAACCAGATTATTTTACTCATTTTTTTTATGTCGTAGTCGCTTGCATAAAGAATAAAATCAGAACGTGAACGTAATTTTTATCTCGGAATAGCTCTTATTCTGCACTTACAAATCAAGCTACTTATATAGGCAGCCGAACTTAGGAATACAACCAGGTGTAGTATGAGGGCTTTTCAGGATGACTTAACCTAGGTGTGCTCTTACATATTTGGCTCCATCGACAGTGCCTGGTGCCGATCGTTCCTCCACTAGCGGACCTCTTTTCTTAACAACGAAGCGTTTGCTCTCGCTGTGTAATGTATTTCCATGATTTCGTCCGTGTATTCTATATGAGGGAAAGAAATCTTCACGGTGTGCTGGGAGCAGTGATGCCAACCCTAGGGATCTATCCCTAGATCTAGGGATTTTCTACCTCTTTCAGGGATTTGGCGTCTTTTTGTTGAATCTAGGGATTTTTGTAAGGTTCTGGAAATGTTTCATTACGCGGATTGTTTACAGGCGCTACTGAGTAATCACACATTTTCAACTAGACGGGCTATAAGAAACGATAATCTTGGCTATTTTCTGTATTCTTTTCATTTAGAAGAGCTTTGGTGTTATGCTGGACTGAGTGAAGGCGATAGCAGTTCTGTGACGCGAGAATAAAACTTTGTCGTCGTATGTGTTTAACATGCATGCGCATATCATTATGAGTGGCCTGGGTGATGGCTGCTCTGCGACACAAAGACAATTTTTTTTCTTCTAGTTCACGTATACAAGTGCGAAGTTCGCGCTCACTGCGTGCCTTTATTCACTGTGCAAACTCTCCATGTTAAATAACTACTGAACCAGGAGGTTTAGATTGAAACACATCGAGAGTGGGACTGAAAATTGGGTGAGCTTGTACGGATTCATTATTAGAAATACTGCGCGACGAAAAGAGACGAGAAAACCGGTTGTTCTTAGTCTTTACGTCGTGCCGTTTTCATAAGAGCAAAATAAGTTACGAGAATATTTGGCCAAGCGGGAAGCTGATCGAAAGTACAAAGAGAAAGCGTACCTATTAGCCAGTAAAACTAGGTCCATGTATATCTATTGTAAATCATAGAACACAGGTCGCAAATTTGGAAAATTGCAAATTGTCCACCACCTCACAAGCTGCAAGTACAAGAAAGGCGCTACATACTTGCAGTTGACCCGATCGCATCTATGCTTTCCCTGTGTGCACAAAGTGAACTAGACAGACAAATCTGTCTCTGTAGCAACCGGCGCCACCTTGAAGCCCTTTTTATGCAACTTCACAGAACATGTAGAAAAGACGTCAAGTGGTTGTTAATATGATGTGCTTTACTTTTAACAAGATCCAGAAGAATTGCGCCACAAAGCGCACTATGTTTATACTTTGTTAAAGTGAATTAGCCTGAATAATTAAAATTATATCAAAATGAATATTAAAATGATAATCTAGGGAATTTTCGGTGGTCAATCTAGGGATAAAACACCGTCTTAGGTTGGCATCACTGGCTGGGAGCCCTTTCAGAAAGGCAAAGCGAACAGCAGTGAGATATTTATATTCGCTTGACTTAATACGATGTCATTTTAAGTTCTTGCAAGCTTGAGAATACCGTGTCTTTTTTATTAAATGAGTTTTTATTGGCGCAAGGGCATCTGAGGCCAAAGAGCACCAGTACAAATATTGTCACGTAGTCGTGACGTTGACGACGGCAGCAGTCGGTATGTCCAGGACGAAACTGTTTATTTGGCCGAACTTGTGGCCGGTAAACGGAAAGTCAGGTTATAGCAATACACACTGTCGCTGATAGCGGCGAACAGTGTCGATCAAGTGACAAGCGGTGAAGCGCGTCGGCATTTATACGTGTGTCATCGAATATTCCAGCCTTATGACTGGTTGTCGCTCAAGCTCTGGGATAAGCTCGAGTGTTCGCGTCTTGCGCACAATCTTAACACAACGATCTACAATAATCGTGAAGCTTCTAGAACAACGAGGCGCGGTTTGTGCTGAGCATGCGAACAGTCTTTGTGGACGAAAACCGAGTACAACAAAAATGAAAATAAGAAACGCGCGTGGCAATGCCTCCTCTGAAAAAGCATCGTCCCGATGCTTAAAAAGAACACGGGGGGGGGGGGGGGGGGAATACATGCAACAATAAATGACAACAATAAAGAAACAAAGTACAATAATAAAGCAATAAGTCCAGTCCTCAGGTTCGCTAGCGCGTGTAATACGGCTTGAGGCGCCATACATGGACGACTTCAGGTCCCGCACGGCGATGTTGAGAGTTCGTTATGCCGTCCGGGACGACCTCGTTGTCCAGAGCATCGAGACGTCGAAGCACCTTGTATGGCCCGAAGTATCGCCGAAAAAGTTTTTCACTAAGTCCACGTCAGCGTATCGGCGTCCACACCCAAACGCGGTCGCCGGGCTGGTATTCCACGAGGCGTCGCCGAAGATTGTAGCGGCGGCTGTCAGTCGACTCCTGATTCTTGATGCGCAGCCGGGCTAGTTGTCGGGCTTCTTCCAGTGCGCTGTAGGTCGACGGTGACGTCGAGGTTTTCTTCGTCAGCGACGTTGGGTAGCATGGCGTCGAGCGTCGTTGCCGGGTTCCTTCCGCAGACCAGCTTGTATGGAGTCATCTGTGTCGTCTCTTGCATGACCGTATTGTATGCGAAGGTCACATACGGAAGGATGGCGTCCCACGTCTTGTGTTCGACGTCGACGTACATGACCAGCATGTCGGCGATGGTCTGATTTAGACGCTCGATCAAGCCATTGGTCTGTGGGTGATACGCGGTGGTCCGGCGGTGGTTTGTCTGGCTGTACCTCAGGATCGCCTGAGTTAGGTCAGCAGTAAACACCGTACCTCTTGTCGGTGATGAGGACCACTGGTGCTCCATGTCGAAGGACGATGTTCTCAACGAAGAACTTGGCTACCTCGGTGGCACTACCTTTGGGCAGGGCTTTTGAATCAGCGTAGCGGGTGAGATAGTCGGTAGCCACGACGATCCATTTATTTCCGCAAGTCGACGTGGGGATCGGCCCCAGGAGGTCCATCCCGGTCTGCTGGAACGGTCGATGAGGAGGCTCGATCGGCTGAAGGAAGCCTGCTGGTCTTGTGGGCGGTGTCTTGCGTCGCTGACAGTCTCGGCATGTCCTAACGTAGCGAGCGATGTCGGCGGCAAGGCGCGGCCAGTAGTACTTTTCCTGTATTTGCGCGAGCGTGCGGAAAAGACCGAGGTGTCCAGCCGTCGGGGCGTCGTGTAGAGCCTGGAGGATTTCTGGTCTCAATGCTGAAGGCACCACGAGAAGGTAGTTGGCTCGAAGTGGCGAGAAATTCCTCTTCATGAGAACGCCGTTTCGCAAGAAAAACGACGCGAGTCCTCACTTGAATACCTTCGGAACAATGGCGGTCCTGCCTTCGAGGTACTCCACAAGGCCCCTAAGCTCCGGGTCGGCCCGCTGTCGTTCGGCGAAGTCGTCGGCACTTATGGTTCCTAAGAAGAGCTCATCCTCCTGGTCATCCTGCGGCGGCGGGTCGACGGGCGCGCGAGACAAGCAGTCAGCGTCAGAGTGCTTTCTTCCGGACTTATAAACAACGGTAGTTAATATTGGGTCATGGAGGTGATCCCGATGGTTCGGATGACCACGGCGACACGTTGAAGGACTGGACTGGTCAGGTTGCTCAGTTCCTAGCAAACTTCAGTTTATTCTTTCTCTCAGAGCCGTATCGCCGCCTCCACGTTCTCACACTTTGCTGTCCTTATCCTGCCGGAAACCAGCTACGGAAACAATGAGTCATTCAGTCAAGTTACAACTGAAGTATACCGCCGCGGAACCAACAAGCCCGTTCTAGACATTCGGTCGCCCGTCTCGAGTTTGTGGGAGACAAGGTGCCGCCGCCTGTCCACAATTACTATGAAAACACGCCCGCGACATCATGCTGTCGGGAGGGCGCCGCGGTGGGGACAACTTGTTTGTCAGTCTGGCTCTCTGTGAGAACGCTTGCGCCGCACGAGCGATTCACCAGTGAAAGGCGCAGTGAACAAAAGGTCGCGGGGTTCGGCGACAAAGGCATGTGCAGAGGTGAACGGCTTATGACCCGTCTCGGCAGCCGCTTTTCATAATGTTCGCTTTTCGTCAGGCGCCGTCTGCCGACCAGCCATCGTTCGCCCGCCCCGAACATAACTCGAGCCTTCAAAGCACGTTGAAATTTTGCGTAATCTAGCATGAAAATCTATTCCGGCAAAAATGCGCAGTACGCCCCTCGGACAGCGCCGCGAATATCTCCGCTGATACGACTGGTCGTAGCTTCGTGACGTCATCGCGGGTGCCTCCAAGGCTGCTGGATCAATAACTCCTAGACAGGTGAGGCGTCGGCTGGATACGCGTAGCTGCAGGCGATAGCGTGGGGTCAGTGTTTTTTTTTTTTTTCATTTGAAATAAGCGCATAGTTGTTAATACAGTGATCTGTGGCTGTCGTTGTGAGCTCGATGTACTACAACCGTACTTTTTGAGCCAGTCGGTCGTGTATACGAGTAATGACCGAACACGCGGCCATTGCCGATGACATGGCACAGGAAACTGCGCCCGAACCAGCAACCTCCACTTGTGTTCAGTAGGGGCTTAAAATTATTGAAGTCGTGGCTCATCACCAGTTTACCATTCTCATACCTGTCAGTGATCACGGTAAAGCCCTAGGTGGATCCCTGCTCCATTTGCATCAGGTTGTCACCTGATGCAAATAGAGCCGTGATCCATCTAGAGCAGTGATCAATGGACACATTGGACAGTGATGCTTTTTAATGCGATGGCATTAGATTGTGACCAAATGTCTTGGTAACGATTATAGGCTGTCGTGTATATCATCATCATATGAAAGACTGCTATAGCGAATAGCAGATAGCGGCAATTGTAGATCTTGATCGAAAATTACATCGAGTCGGCTTGAACTGACATTTCACGTGTGATTTCGGTGATTTCGTTGTGGCATAGCTCGCCTCCGATCAACATTTTCGATCATGATTGATTGCACACACGGGCGCAACTACCCGGTTTCTAGATGGCTGATTTCATTCGGCATGACGATGCGATTGGCACATGGGCAACTGGATCTTAGATCGAGCAAAAGGACGGCGTTTCAAAAATGCCCACGTCGGAGCACACACAAGCCGTAATGCGTTTCATGGCAATTCAAAATAAGTGTTTTGGGGAAGAAAGTCCTACAATAACACTCCGACGTAGCAATAATTAGCGTGTCAACAAATAAATCCATCCTATTGATCAGTCCCAGTGTTCAAGTTTGGTGGTGCAGTGGGATAACGCGCAGTGGTCCGTTGGGGGCTACAATGACCATTATTTGAATTGCGCGTTCCTTGCAAGTTCCTTTGGGCTTTCCTTATGGGGCGAAGCTCCTTAAGGTCGAGGCTTGCCCATCACTCCGCCGGTGTCACTCGGTGTGGCACGGAGTGCGGTGTCGCCACGCTAGTGCGATGACGATGACGCTGCCATCACTGCACAGCACATGCAAGGTAACCATTATCCGCCATGACGATGACGCTGGTGACGATGAACAATAAGCGCGTTCCAGAACACATTCTCTTTTAGGGGCGAAGCTCCTTAAGGTCGAGACTTGTACGTCACTCCCTCGGTGTAGCCACTCTAGTGCTCGCCGCTACAACTAGAGGCGCAGCTGTGCTCTCATTTGATTTGCATGGCGCCCACTAGACGGCTCTGCGGCGCTCGCTCCACTCTACAGCGCGCTTGCTCCACTCTCGGCTCTCGGCGCGCTTCCTCTCTCTTTCGACGGTCGTCACTCAGTGCGATTCGATACTACTACTACCTACTACTGCTGTGAACAACAAAGAAGACAAGGTGGCGGCGGAGCGGAGGGCTCGCAAAGCGGCTGCAGCGCGGGCTCTCAAGTTGTAAGAGAGAGAAGTAGGCGCCGGCGAGGCAGACAGGCGGATCCAGATTTGCGGGCTCGTGAAGCTGCAGCGGCACGGCAGCGTCGGCAAGCTGATCCAGAGGCGGCGAGGGCTCGCGCAGCTGCAGCGGCATGGCAGCGCCGGCAAGCCGATCCAGAGGCGGCGAGGGCTCGCGTCACGACGTGTCACGTCTTTGCATGATCGAGTGGGCAATGTACGGGGAGATTCATCGTTACTCGAATGAACCCCCCGCAGCTTTGCCCACTCATCATCATTCACTTCGTGGATATGCTGTGATTTTTTTTTCACTTTTAGGTTATTTTAACATTAATAGTACTGCTTCAAAGGAGTAATACTTTTTTTTAAGAAGCGTGCCTGCCGCTTTTCCATTTTAAGAGGTCAGATTGCCGAAGCCCTACCGCAAGGTGGCAACATGTGCCTTCCAGAGACACGAGTGGATGGATGGTGGAACTTTATTAAATATAGTCCTGAGAGTGAATGGTGGACATTTGCAAAATATAGACAAGTTATGCGCATCGCGATTAACGCTGGACATAACTTCAGCAACTAAGAAGAAAGGTGGGGAAATTTTTCGGCAACCAAGCTTTCTTTCTGAGAAATCTGTGCGGATTTCCTTGTGGCTTCGTGCCACAATCGGGTGTTTGTCTATTTTTCCCCCTTCTTCTTAACTGTTCCGATACGACTGATTTGCAGTAACCTCAATAACTGTCGAGCGTTACGTAATGAACAGCGTACTCGGAAGCGAGGCAGCACTGAGAGCTCCACTGTTGCGTGGAAACTCACTGGGCACTCCACACAAAACTGCTGATCAGAGGCGTTGCTTCTGATCCAGGCGCTAAGCATAAAACGATTCCTCGCCTTCGGACGGGCCGTCTTCAGTACCCTGGAGATGGAACCATGAAAAACAAATCTGCTTCTGCGTTGTCACTGGTCTTTTAGTACACAAGCGAGTACTTGTAAGCGGACAACGGGACATCCCATCGCTGTAAACGTTTTGTTGCAATTGGTGGGATGCCTGTGCTTTGCCCCAAGATTGTTTGTAATGGCTTGTGATCCGTAATCGATTAGAGACATCTTCCATACATCTAAAAATGCAACTTTCTGACGGCAAAGATAATGGCCAGCACTTCTTTTTCTGGCTGACTGTGACTCTTTTGTCGGCGTGCGTTAATGCGCGCGACGCATAAACGACAGGGCGAGAGCTTCCATCTTCAGTTGCATGTGAAAAGTACTGCACCCACACCGTACTGGTAAACATCACATGCCACTTACAACGAACCCGCATGTAGTCCGATGTGCATTTTGGGGATATAGGAAACACGAGGAGTTTTCACCCACATATAACCCGAGGAAAAGATACACTAAATACATTTATTTACACACTTTTTCCCCGTCGTCCGATGCACGTCATCCCGAAACTCCTTTGTCAGAGGTGTCCTCTCCCAGCACCTCATCTTCAGCGCCATCAAGGGCGTTTAAAATCGATCACTTCTTGAAGGCATGACGAACGAACGCCTCGGGAATGCAGGCCCAAGCCTCGGCGATCCATGTGCAGAGTATTGCTGACTAGGCCCGTTCCAACCGTTCGGCATGGGTCTGGATGGCTGAAACGGCTTTTTGAACCCCATCCACTCCTTATACAGGCGCTTGATGTGGTCCTTAAATGGTTTATTTCGGCACACCGTCTGCAGCTGAGATGCCATCCATCTGGGATGACGACGAGCTCGGTGCAGGAGCCGCTTCACGGAGGTAACACCGACACGCGTCGAGCATGAGTGTCGATAGGAATCCTAGCCGCGCTCCGTTGCTCCCGAAGGAAGTCTGTCAGTTCCCATTCAACGGCTAATAATGCTTTGTTTTTTCGGCCCCCGGAAACTTCTTAAGCAGCTGCATACAAGATGGGCTTCCGTCTGTTTCCCCAACCGTGAATGCTTCGCTCGTTCACGCCGAACTGCCGCTCCGCAGCACTATAGACCTCATGCGAAATAGCTCGGAAGTCTGGCAACTGTGAACGACGCGCCATCTTGGTGGTGTCAAGAGGTTGCGGCGGGCGGGCACAGTTGCGCTGGCTGTCTGTAGCCATTGAAACTTTTCCACGCCCTTGCTATACTACCATTCTTGCAGCGCAAAAGAGGACCAAACAAATACTTCGAGGGCGCTTAAGCTTCGCCTTGAAGAGTAGACCGCGACAGTGTAGTCCGATCGCGTTCGCATCGCCTTCGTAATTGTCAGCCTATATAGTTACACTCCTCTGCGGACATCTCAACCGAGCCGTAAGAAAAGGAAAGTCTGAGTCTACATGTATTCTACCCACAGCATACAGAGATATATGTCCGTGGTGTGGGACCACACCAACTCTGTTTCACATCACGTGGGAGTGTACACAACACAATGAAGAACACCACAACATGAACAACACGGAGGAACAAAGGGAAGCACTGCTGTCCAGCTCGGCCTTTGAGGATCATGTCTGGCTAGTTCAACGGGCAGCTATGATGGCAAGGGCAGCGGAGCCCTGGAATAGGGGGCCCGACCATTTTAAGTGCCCCGCCTTATGCTAAAATAAAGTTTTGTTATCTCTCTCCCTCTGTGCGAGTAGTATTAGCTGTTCCAAACTATTCGGCCTACTACAAGGATTGTTGCGAAATGCACACTACGCCACAATGCTTCCTTTTGCGAAGTGGCGAAGTACACACTACGCGGGCTTAAGGCAACACGCACACCTGCACACTTTCTTGATGCTGCGGATGATGATGAATAAATATGCGTGAGTGCTTTTTTTAATGGGTGGGCTTTTAAACCACCAACTCGTTCCGTAATTAACATGTTTTGAATCTTGGTGCAATTTTATGCTTCTGTCGTGCCACATTATATACGTCAAGATGGACTCCGCGCAGTACATGAAATTCGCATAGGATTCTTTTTTTTTTTCTGTTTTGAAGCAGCTTCTGGCACTGGCATGCCTTTCTGGTAGTAAACCGGCCTGCCATGCGCAGTGCCTGGGTTCGATTGCCACTCGAACCAAAAATGTTTATTAATTTATTTATTTATTTATTTATTTATTTATTTATTTATTTATTTATTTATTTATTTATTTATTTATTTGCATCTATGTCAAATTTTCGCTGGCGGACGAGGCCGAATTTTCTCTCACAAGCAAAGACACCACCGCCGAAACTGGAATTTCATTTAAACGAGCTCTCTAGCGCTATCGCATTAAAAGGAAAGAAGCTACAACGCAAGCTCTGACCATCAACTAAATAATTTTTATTAGAGCGACAAATGTAAACCAGAAGCCACGAAAGCTACGCAGGTGCACAATTGTTGCATAACATCCGAGCCAGATACGATAACTCACCATCAAGTAATGATCTCGATGGTGCGCTAACACACGTGTCAGACACCCTCTTCATATATATGATTAACCTCTACCACTACCCTTATCATTTAATCAGCGTGGCTGTACAAGTTTGTGGTTCACTGAAATGCCGGAGCGCAACCACAACAGGCACAGTGCAAGGAAAGATGGCTCGAAGGCGCACCTTTAAGTGAACTGGAATTCTCTCCGAGACGAATATTCTCGCAAAATCCCGTTTGGCGAATATAGCTGTGCCCACCCGAGAAGGATAACTGAATAAACTGAAGAGTATTTGTCCACCAATAGTAAAAAATTCG
This sequence comes from Rhipicephalus appendiculatus, assembly GCA_030522465.1. Lineage (NCBI taxonomy): Eukaryota > Metazoa > Arthropoda > Arachnida > Ixodida > Ixodidae > Rhipicephalus > Rhipicephalus appendiculatus. Next base: position 23,725 of record JALIZH010029525.1, on the reverse strand, counting down.
CGAAACTTGCACTGTCACTCAAGCCTTTAATAAACAGCGAAACTAAACGATTCTGAAGACTGATCTGGTTGCTTCAAGGTTGTTTCTAGGCCTTAGTTAGGTGATGCATGTTGTTTTCTAGGTTGCGTCTAAGTCGCTGCTAGGCTTTAGCGTGGTGATGCTACGTTGCTTCTACGTTGATTCTCAGCGCAGAGAGGTTCGAGTTAAACAACAGACAGTCGCTGACACGGCACGGGCACATCACCGTTGGCGTAGGCCTTTCATCGCTTCGGGGTCTTCTCGCAGCCACCATTGCATTTCCCGCTTCTTAGTAGTTTCTCTTGCCTTACGTACTCGGGGTATTCGGCTCGCCGCCGTCCCTTCCCAGCCATTTTCCCCTAGTAGCACGAATTGTTGCCGCAATGTTGTGAATGTTGTTGAATGTCGCGCAACATTTCGCAACGTTGTGGCAATGTAGCGAGATGTTGCTCAACCTTCAACAACGTTCAGCAATGTTGCGTCGGTAATGTTGAGCTAATGTTGCATTTGGATGTTGTAGCAACGTTGGCAAATGTTGACAGACGTTGGCCAATGTTCGGCTACCAGGCTGAAACATAGCCGCTGTAACTACGAATATTTCCTGCAAAACCGGTCTTATTTCCGTGGCATGCACAAATTTAAACATTGATCAAGTGCTTGCCCATATTAAATATGTCATTGTGGCCGCACTGAGAGCGCACACGTACATGTGCAAGCCGCATCGTCAAAATGAATATCTCTAATACCTCGGATTAAATATGTACTTACATAAATTATTCTACTTGAGCGTTGCTTCTGACCCTGCGGTGCCGCAGGGGCAAGTAGTATGTATAAGTGAAACCAAACGAAAGGAGGCTTTTGCTGATCAGCGGCAGTCCTACGGTTACTGACATCGTCAATGGCCGCGCGTAAAGATTTTGTGGCTCTCCCGCAGAAAGTTGTGCGCGCTGTTTTCAATCTTCGCGTCGCTCAGCTGAAGACTTCACATAATGGCTTAGGAAAAGAACGGTAAGTTTTTTTGCGGATCATTCAGTTGTCCGGTTAGCGGCCACTCGCAGAATATTCCGTGGTTTGCTCTTCTTGCTGTGTCTCTTATCTTGCTATGCGGAGCTCGCCGGCGAAAATTGCAGCAGGTTATGTGTGCACTGAGTCATTGAGTGAAGTAGGCGGCAAAAAAAAAGTGTCCAAGAGCAACTTAGCAAGGCTGTCCATTCTGAGCTCGCTAGCTGTTTCGAGTCAAGTGACGACTGTTGCAGCGACGATCACTCGGCGAACGAGTCAGCAGAGCGAGGGGCTAAATCTCCGTTTTCTGACCCGTCTGCTCGGCTCCCTCGAATTCGCATGGCGCGGTCAGTTTATCTTGCTCATCCGTGACAGACGAAGGTGATATATGTGGTTTTACTTCATCGAGTGCTGAATCAGGCGCTTCCTCCGAGCCTAACGCCGAACAGGTGTTTTCTAGCTGCTCTGGAGGTGACAGGGCAAGTCCGAAGAGTCGCCCACTGTTTTTGCATTTGCTACCTTTAAAATGTGGCTGCGTGTAACATTTTGCAGCAGCATATTGCTTTAGTAATCCTGTAGCCTCAGCAGGTACATAATGTAGCGTACACCCGTTAGACTTTGAAGTTTTGTACTTTGAATATGTAGATAAATTTTGCCGGGGCTCATGCATGGCAATGCATTCATCTCTGACCAGTGAAACTGAATGGTGCTGTGGTGCTGTATTGAGAATAACCAATAAGAAAGAGGAGAACACTCGTTGCAGGATGTATTCATTTTTTTTTTTTGTAAGGCCTTTGACACAATTGCAGGTTGAGTGAAATTGGTGTCGGAGATGTATACGCGATTTTATTTTCGATTCATGGGCGCCGCCATCTTGGACTGATAAGCGATTGTTTTGCCGGTTTTCTATGTTGTAATATGAAATGATCAGGGTCATGAAACGTTGAATGTACCTGCCCAAACGTTTTCGTGCAAGCGAGTTCACCGTAGCACTGTTTGTTTTTTTATACGGATACAAAACTGCACCGTTATCAGTCCAAGGTGGCGGCGCTTGAGCGCGTCCGAAAAATGGTGTATAAAACTAGCAAGAATTTCTCTGAATATGCCGAAGTGCTTCAGTTGACTTTTTTAAGCATGTTGCTTTGTTCTGCCAATTTAGTTTTTGTACTTTTCTTTTTGTCTCCAGAGAGGCAGAGCCGTCCTGAATTCAGCCGTCATCCATCACCTTCATTGTTATCCAAACGTTTTCTTTCTAACGTGTCAGTTTTTGTACAGTTAAGATAGCTTCAAAAGGGCAAGTCGCACTTATCTTCGTTTATTCCATGTTGTAAATACTACAGTATCTACTCAAGGGTGCATTTACAGTATTGTTGATGTTAAGATACATCGACGAGTGGCCACATAGTTATGGGCACCAGTCCTGTAGGATTATTGCTTATTTTATCCTGTGCCTTATTCTATCCAGGATATTTCAAAAGGTGAAATTATACTTAAGTGCATTCATACTGTTCTGTGGGATTAGAGTATATGTCAAGCCTGTATTTGCAGCTTTGTTAAGAAAACTTGATGAATGGCCACACAGTCATGGCTACCATCCTTGGAAGATTATTTCTCACTTATTCCTGGGTCACATTTTGTCTAGTCAAAACTGCTACGATGTCTTCAAAAGGATAAGTTCGTTCAAACTATTTTGTAATGTTACAGTATGCAGTATTTTTTTTCTTGATACTGCTAGCTTTACTGTAAGACCAGCAAGCAAAGGTGCTAATATCTTGCATTTTTCAATTTTTGTTTACCTTTTCAGTAGTGGAATCTGTCAGTGATTTTGTTTATTGCTAGAAGTCGGGGTCTTCATCAACACTGGTGGCCCTTTTATTGTAAATATCGCACAGCTAGCCGCAACGAGACCCTCATCAAAGATTGCGATCACTATTGATGAATGGAAATGTTTCTTCTATATCGCTGTTCTGGACATATACATTTATCTTGAACAATATGTAAACATAGTTTTCGTAGAAAAAAATTGCAGCGTTCATTTGATTCTGGAAATTTGCTTATATGACAACCTCTGTGTATTTTCTCTTATGATGTGCAATAAATATTTGTTGTGCATTTTACGTTGTTTACTCTCAGTGATGAACTCATGTCTCGAAATTTTCATGCCATACGAAGCTCACCGTCGTCACGGCTATCATGGATTAACCTGATGTTGCTCTTCAAAACTGTATTGCTGACCAGATATTGCAAACAACGAGATGTATTTGTTGCATAAGAAACATGAAGAAATAATTCATTTTGCACAGTAATATACGCTAGGATAATATAAACTGCTCTCTTTACAACTTATGACAAATACTACTACTATCGTCACCATTAAGTGGCACCAAGTAGATCTGCATGTAACACAGCTGTTCAAGTGGGGCTGTCTTCATGGCCACTGGTGTAAAGCATCATTACAAATCATGTAAATTTAACAATTTAATTTATTGCCTTCTCTAGCATTGGCGGCTCCACTCCGTCACATCGCGTTTCTGTAGACATGACGGAATCGAGACGCGTATGATAGAGGGATCAGGGTGCAGCATCGCGAAAATGTTGCATCAACATTGCTACACGTTGCAGTTAAGTTACATGAAGGTTGTCTAAATGTTGTAGAAACATTCAAGCAGCGTTGCGAAAATGTTTCACTAACGTTGTAGCAATGTTGCCTTTGAATGTTGCGGGAATGCGACCAAAAGCGGACATTAGCCACGTTGAGGCAATGTTAGACGGTAATATTGCCGCAACGTTATGGCAACAATGCGTGCTATTATAGAGACGTTGGCTAAATGTTGTAGTACTATATTCCTTTCGGGGCACTGGGGTTCTAGCCTGTCTGGTTTTTGTATATAATAAAGTTTTTCTACTACTACCACTACCCCGCAGGGGCGTCTGCGCGAGCAGGCGTTTGGTGTTTGGCGACACCACGGACCCGAGCTAACGGGGGGGGGTTTCGACTCCCTCCCACGCCTAGCCGTGCGTGGCTGAGCCGTGTCCGGGGAAAAGGGGATCCTGGGGGTTGAGCCAATGCCGGGTGTTCGGACCTTTAAGGCCCCCCCGGATGAGGCAACACACCCCTTTGGCCTCGGCTTCACGTAGACGGCACCCCTGGGCTGACCCACCCAGGGGAAATCGGCAGTCGCCTTTTCCTGTCTCTATCTCCCCTCACATCTTCGTCTTTCCCTCTCACTTTCAATCTTTCCTGTCTTCTACTTTTTTCATTTACTTCTACTTTTCCTGGCGGCGAGGGTTAACCTTGTGTATGTGTCCTCTCTTGGTCACATTATATTCGGTTATAGTGGCTCTTGTACAGCTGGCGTTGGCATCCCTTTTCAAAGTGCCGTCGCGTCCCCATGTTGGGCTCCTTGGTGGGCGGCTGGCATAGCTGCCGAATGTAAACATTCTTTATGGCATTTGCTTCCTTCCCTCCACTTAATGATCGTCCTCTCTCAAAGAGAGGGCGCACCGAAGACATCCTGAACATTTTTCAAAAACCGAAAGAAAATTTCCCAAGGTTTCACGTCATCCACTGCGAAACAGCTGAAAAGAACGCAAGAACTATCGCCCCGTTTGTCGTGTCAAAATGTCTCACCAATACACTCGGTCAAGGTTATAAGGCAACACGAATGGCTAGTGGGGACCTTCTCCTCGAAGTACAAAATAAGACCCAGTATGAAAACCTAACAAAACTAGTCTCTTTTGGTAACACCCCTATCTCAATTACACCACACCGTTCCCTCAACACTTCCCGAGGCGTGGTGTCTGACCAAGATCTACTCGATTTGACTGAAGCTGAGCTCCTCGAGGGCTGGAAGGACCAGCATGTGACACAAGTACAACGAATAAAAATCAGGCGTGATGACAAGGAAATCCCAACAAAACACCTCATTGTAACATTTTGCACTAGTAGCCTTCCGGAACATCTTGAAACAGGCTACTTGAAATTGAAGATAAGACCCTACATTCCCAACCCCCGGCGCTGCTTCAAGTGCCAGCGTTTCGGTCACGGCTCCCAAAGCTGCCGCGGCCGTCAAACCTGTGCAAAGTGCAGTTCACATGATCATGATACAGACAACTGTGCTGAAACTCCCCACTGTGCAAACTGCGAGGGTGGCCACCCAGCCTACTCTCGCACATGTCGTTCATGGAAGAGAGAAAAAGAAATAATTACACTCAAGGTAACCGAAAACATCTCTTTCAAGGAGGCGCGCAAACGTCTCTTCGTTGCACAGGGTATTTCATTCGCGGACGTGGCACGCAAGGGGGGCAGTGCCACAAAAGTTCGCGGCGGCCGCACGCACCACTCAGAGTGGACGGGCGGCAGCGCCACTGGCCCCCCTCAGCGGAAGCAACCCGTGCTGCTCCGCAAGCAAAGGGCATGCAGGCCTCCGGACCTGCAGGCCCAGGGCCTTCTGTTCAGGCAGAAGGTCCCAAAAGTGTGACACTCGTTCGCGTAATCCGCGAGCGGACATCCAGTGCCTCTGCCGAGCCAATGAAACAACGGCAAGTCCGACGGCGTCTCCGGCGCCTAAGGACCGGCGCAGCTCGTTGGAGCGCGCCAAAAAACAAGAACTCCCGTCACGGGGCCTGACAAGGGCTCTCTGACCTAACGCAACAGTCTCTTCAGTACACACAGCACTAATTTACACCTAAAATGGATACACAAATTATACAATGGAACGTGAGAGGTCTTCTAAGAAACCTCGACGATATCCAAGAACTCTTACACGAACATTCACCACAAGTGCTGTGTGTACAAGAAACACACTTAAAATCCAAGAACACCAATTTTCTGCGTCACTATGTCATATTCCGAAAGGACCGAGATGATGCTGTGGCGTCATCTGGTGGCGTGGCCATTATAGTTAACCCAGGAGTAGCATGTACACATCTGCCATTACAAACATCCCTTGAGGCAGTGGCTGTACGAGCAGTTCTTTTGAATAAACTCGTCACCATCTGCTCTCTATACATACCTCCACACCACTGTCTTGAAAAACATGAATTCCAGTCCTTAATAGATGAACTACCAGAACCTTATCTGGTCCTTGGTGACTTGAATGCACATAGCGGTCTATGGGGTGATCCTCGCTGCGACGCACGAGGTCGCCTAATTGAACAGTTCCTCTTTTCTTCCGGTGCGTGTCTGTTGAATAGGAAAGAGCCAACATATTATAACCTCGCCAACAAAACCTACTCGTCCATAGACCTCAGCATTGTATCTCCATCGCTTCTACCCCTACTCCACTGGAAAGTCATAAATAATCCTTTCGGAAGTGACCATTTTCCTGTAGTACTGAACTCACCAATATCAAATGAATGTCCTCCACAGGTTCCTAAATGGCTCACAGACAAAGGTGATTGGGAACAGTTTCACGAGATTACCCGTTTAAGTTGGACTGATATGAGCGGCTTAAGCATAGATGCAGTTGTGCAGTACTTTACAGCTTTCCTGACTGATGCTGCACTTAAATGTATCCCGCAAACATCTGGACTGCCCGGCAAGCGACGTGTCCCATGGTGGAATTCTGAGTGTCGAAATGCACGAAAAAAGCAAAATAAAGCGTGGAAGTTACTTCGGGACTCACCGACAGCCGAGAATCTTGACACTTTCAAGAACATTAAGTCTCAAAGCCGAAGAACGCGCAGACAGGCTAGAAGGGAGAGCTGGCAAAAGTTTTTATCCGGAATCAATTCGTATACACAAGAGGCGAGAGTCTGGAGCATGGTTGGTAAGGTAGCAGGACGACAAGCACATTCACTTCCACTAGTAAACACACAAGGCGATAGCTTGGAAGACCAGGCGAACTTCCTCGGCGAACACTTCGAACAGGTGTCCAGCTCGTCGCACTATAGTGAAGCTTTCCAACGACACAAAACAAGAATTGAAAAACAGAAGCTAGAGCGGAAACCCACAAACCACGAGGCATACAATGCACCTTTCTGTTTAGCTGAGCTACACGCATCCCTTAACTGCTGCAATAAATCTGCCCCAGGCTCTGACCGGGTCGTATATGAAATGCTAAAACACCTGCCTTCTCAAACTCAAAAAGCCCTCCTTTCCCTGTATAATGCTGTTTGGTTTTCCGGCGAGATCCCTTCTGCCTGGAAGGAAGCCATTATTATCCCGATTCTCAAGCAAGGCAAGGATCCATCTTCCGTTAGCAGTTACCGGCCGATCGCACCAACAGGTTGCCTGTGTAAGCTGTTCGAAAAGATGATTAACCGCCGACTTCTACATTTCCTGGAAACAAACAATCTGCTGGATCCATACCAGTGCGGATTTCGTGAGGGTAGATCCACCACTGACCATCTTTTACGTATCGAGGCACAAATCCGTGACGCTTTCGTCCATAATCAATTCTTTCTTTCGGTGTTCCTCGATATCGAAAAGGCTTACGACACCACATGGCGCTTCGGCATACTGCGAGACCTCTCACACTTGGGTGTCCGAGGTAATATGCTGACCATAATCGAAAGTTATTTGTCCGAACGCACGTTCCGTGTCCGAGTGGGGAATGTTTTGTCTCACACATTTGTCCAGGAAACTGGAGTGCCTCAGGGTAGTGTCCTGAGTTGCACACTTTTTATCATAAAAATGAATTCCCTGCGACTGTGCATTCCATGCAATATGTTTTACTGCACCTATGTAGACGACGTGCAGATTGGTTTCAAATCATGCAATCTCGCAATGTGCGAGCGGCAGGTTCAACTTGGCCTGAACAAGGTCTCTAAATGGGCAGAAGAAAACGGGTTCCTACTAAATCCGCAAAAAAAGCGCGTGCGTCTTGTTTTCCAGGAAGAGAGGGATTCACTCCGACCCTGACATTGACTTGCATAATCAACGACTTTCTGTCAATACTGAGCATAAGTTCCTGGGCCTAATATTGGACACGAAACTAACATTCATACCACACATCAAGTACATCAAAAACAAGTGTTTAAAAACCATGAATATCCTGAAAGTGTTGTCACGCACTACATGGGGTAGTGACAAAAAATGTCCGTTGAATTTGTATAGAAGCCTCATACGAACGCGTCTGGATTACGGGGCGATCACTTATCAGTATGCGACCCCAACATCCTTGAAGATGCTTGACCCTGTCCACCACCTAGGCATTCGTCTTTCCACGGGCGCTTTTCGCACTAGCCCCGTGGAAAGCCTGTACGTTGACTCGAACGAGTGGTCGCTGCATCTCCAGAGATCGTACCTATCTTTTGTATACTTCCTCAAGGTGAACGCGAACAACGAACACCCCGTACACTCCACTATCAATGCCTTGTCCAGTTCTGTCCTGTTTGACAACCGCCCTGCCATGAGACAGCCCTATGCACTTCGTGTGAGAGGTCTCGCTGAAGAAATGGGCGTGCCACTTCTTGACCACCGTTTGGCTCCTCCCGCTGCATATGTCCCGCCATGGCAGTGGAAACTCATAGATTGTGACATATCATTTGTAGAAGTTACTAAACGTGCACCCATTGCACACATTCGAACACACTTCCTCGAACTTCAGCATAAATACTCATGTGCAGAATTCTTTACTGATGCCTCAAAGACTCACACTTCTGTCTCCCACGCAGCGGTCAGCCCATCTTTTTCAGATAACGGTACTCTTCATCCTAACACCAGCATATTCACAGCAGAAGCTTATGCGATACTTGCGGCCGTTAAACACATTCAACAACAAAAATTACAAAGATCAGTAATATACACAGATTCCCTGAGCGTGGTCATAGCCCTCAAAACTCTGAAAAGACACAAAAACCCTATCCTCGTCTCGGTCTACTCACTCCTGCGCACGGTCTACACTCTGAAACAGCATGTCGTAATCTGCTGGGTGCCAGGCCACCGTGAGATACAGGGAAACGTGTTGACGGACCAGCTAGCTGCGTCCGCTCACGGAAGCACTGCCAATCCATCCATAGGTGTCCCTGCACTTGACCTCAAACCTTTACGCAAACGAAAGCTCAGAGACTATTGGCAGCGGTTATGGGACAGGCAAACGCAAAATAAACTTCATCTCATCAAGCCACATCTCATGAATTGGCCGCCAGTATCGAAGTCACGCCACACAGAAGTTACACTCAATAGATTAAGAACAGGACATACACACAGCACACACTCATACCTTTTGTCCGGTGGGGACCCACCTTTGTGTGATAAATGTGGTGAACCACTCACTGTCCTGCACATACTAATCCAATGCACTGAATTAGATCATATAAGAAAGAAGTACTTCCCATTAGCATTCCGAGAACAAATACCACTACACCCATCGATGCTCATAGGAAGCGAACCGGTTTTTTAAACATCAGTCTGTGTTGGCGTTTTTAAAGGAACTTAATAGCTTTCATGTTATATACCCTGGCAATCCGTAGCACAACCTCTGAAAGGAGATTGTGGCTGCGGAAGCTCTATTAACAAGGCACCTGCCTCCCTGCCTTTGGCCTCAAAGGCCTTGAGGAGGCATTCGTGCTGTTTTCATGGCTCTCATTTGTAGATATCATACTCACTCTCAATTCATTCCACGTCCATAGATCACATCACGTATCGCCGCCATATTTTTATACTTTATACACAGCTTTTACGCTTCTATATAGCGCGTGATTTTAGGCCTCTATACAGCCGTAATACACCCTGTCATCATAATCATTTTCCATTGCAAACACCACATCAAAGACTTGGCGCTCTTTGGCCACCCATGGCCCTTGCGCCAAGAAACCCCACTAATCATACTACTACTACTACTACTACAAGCAGCGTTGCGAAAATGTTTCATCAACGTTGTGGCAATGTTGCCTCTGAATGTTGCGGGAATGCGACCAAAAGCGGACATTAGCCACGTTGAGGCAATGTTAGACGGTAACATTGCCGCAACGTTGTGGCAACAATGCGTGCTATTATAGGGACGTTGCCTTCTTTGTTTTTAGTCATCCATTGGTGAGTAATGCGATTTACCCAATTTCTGTGGCACATACGCCTTTATAATGACGATAGTTTCTCGTGATAGGCCGCACAGTGGCACATACGCGACAGGCCGCGTAAGTTATGGCTAACCTAACCAGCTTCGCTGTCAAGAGGATTAGTGGAATTGATAGTACGGATGGATGCGGTGTTACATATGCGAAACTGTTTTTGCCGTACAAATATAATGTTGTTTATAGCATTCCCTTGCATCATTATAAGTGCAAATCAGAGCAACCGACAGGAGGGGACAGAATAGAGGACACAGAGCGCTGAACTTCAGACAGTTTATTTCTTTGGAAAGCCTTCGCTTTTATACAGTTACACACTGTTACAACAGCCATGCGCTACAACAGCCGTCATTGGGTTCCGCGCATTGCTGTTGTAATAGTGTGGAACTGTATAAAAGCGAAGGCTTTCCAAAGGAATAAACTGTTGGAAGTTCAGCGCTCTGTGTCCTCTCTTCTGTCCCCTCCTGCGGGTTGCGCTGATTTGCACTCATAATTAACACGCCCAATCATACAGTCTTATTCATTTATCGCTGAAGGTAAGGCTATAAATCATTCATGCGCCACTGAAAGCGGATATGTGCCCAGCAGCTCCTATAGACAGCGAAATCATGCACTGTAGAGTATAGCAAGGGGGTGTGAAAGGGAAGTGAGAGTGAGGAGGACTGATGTTAGGGGTGGGGAGTAGGAACGGGAGGAGAGAGGCCAACATAGAAAGTGATAAAGGACGAAGAATAAATATGAAAAAAAAAATGCGCCCACCTCCCCGAAGGGAATCGTGAGGAAATGCGAATGCATTTCGCGCGCGCTTCACTCCATTTATATATGGTGGTTGTGGTTCGAAGAAGGAAAAGGCGCCTGATTTCTGCAGCCCGGTCGGGAGCAAGACGCAGCGCCCTTTTTTTTTGCTTTTTCTTGTTTTTTTTTAATTGTTTTTATTTATTTTTTTAAATTTTTTTTTCATGTATAGCTCCGCCGAGCTCCGCCGCAGTCCGCTTTTAGTTCACCCGCACGCTGCGAATTTTTATTGTTCAACAACGCACAGGACAAATCTCCCACCGGCACCACCTTGGAGGTCAAGATTCATTGCCATATATACGGGGTGGCCAGTGAACGGTTGTGCAGCGCGAGCAGTCGGTTTTTTCAACCAAGAAACTCGCTAGCAGACGCTGCCTGTGTCGGCGTCGCGAGGCGAGAGAGGGAGAGGGGGGAGCGTAGGAGAGGAGAGAGAGAGGGGGGGGCGCGCATGCGCAGTGGGAGTGTGGACGCTGCGGGCAGAGATGCCTAGAGAAGAGAGGGGGGAGCGTAGGAGAGGAGAAGAGAGGGTGGGACGCGCATGCGCAGTGGGAGTGTGGACGGCGCGGGCAGGGATGCCTAGAGGAGAGAGGGGGAGCGTAGCAGGGGAGAGAGGAGGGGAGGCGCATGCGCAGTGAGGGTGTGGTTGCCGCGGGGAGGGATGCCTAGAGGAGAGAGAGGGAAAGAGGAGGTTTTTTATTTTTATTTTTTTTGAAAGGGTTTGCGCATGCGCAGTAAGGGTGGTCACCTCCTCAACCTGTCCTCCTCCTCCGCGGACAACGCCAACGCCAACGCTGGACGCCTGACATAGCCCGACTATGAAATGCATTCGCATTTAAAACAACTTAATTTGTGTTCTCCAGGTGATGGCGCTTGCCTGCCAGCTCCGCTGTTTACTCACATTTGCCAGGCATGGAGCTGGTATTAATTTTTCTCATTTTCTTTCTCGGTTATTCGCGTGCTCTCTTATTGACGTCAGTTCCGTGAGAGAAACGACGCAACGCATAAGACACTAGTATCCGCCTCGACGTGAAAAATCATTTCAATAAGTTTTACCAACCTCGGCGCACACAAGAAAAGAGCTCTTTATCCGATTTCTTGTCTTACCGGCTTACCGAATGCTTGGTTACGCCTACTCGAATTACTCAAGAAGTTTTTATTTTTTTTTATTTTTCATCATTTTTATCTTCTACTCCCCATTCCTAAATCTGCTTTGATTTGGAGAGCGAGAGCGTTTTGCCTTGCGCTCAACTACTTTTGCCATGTCAAAGAACGTCTAACGTATAGTGCTCCCTCTGCGCTTGCGTATCTGTATAGCGTCTATCTTGGAGACTTCGCAATGGAAATGTCACCCGAATGGTAATGTTGCAAAAAAATGTTTGTATATTGTATAATTCCATCGAAGACTAGTCATTTCTGGTAACTCGGCCACTCTTGCTCGACGCACGCGGCTGTCTTAGGTGAGCCAACACCGCGCATGTTTTTGGTACAACTACTGACACGCTTAAAGCGTTGTCCACCATCCGTTCGCCTGCAGCAACCATTTGTGGTCTAGCTTCACGCTTTTCACTTGGCGTTCAGCTAAGTGAGTGAAATTCACTATTAGGAATCATTTCTTGGGCCTCCCCGCCTTCTACTACTATGTCACATGTCTTGGAAGAGCTGTTCGTGCACTTACAGCGAGTGCCAACGCACGATCTACAACGCCTGGACGACGAGAACGTGGACTGGCTCCCGCGGTTCAGAATGGGGCCGCCGGAAATTATCGTCCAGGAAGTACGCCAAGCTCTGGAAGCGACTCCCACCGTCCCCGAGTGCCTACTGCGTGTAGCTTGGCTCTACTGCTGGCTCTTGTCGAGACATAAGATTTGCCCGTGGCTACTCATTCGTTTCAACGCCGACGTGCTACAGGTCGACTTCCATCAGCTTATAAATGACTTGGGGAGTGTGCTGCAATTCAATCCTCGTCGCCACACGACGCTCCGTGTGAGGCACGACCGCGGAATGTACTACGCCTGCCTGATAAACAACTACGCGGATCCAAACTATCGGGAATGCGGAGTGATGTTCTTGGTCCTCTGGCGCGGCCATCGCTTCGCGGCCGCGTACGCCAGGACGAGCGAGGAACTGCGAGTCCTCACGACAGCCTTGCACGTCGCCCTGCGAGCGGAAAGCGTGGAACTGCTGTTGGGCCTTCACGCAGACCTGGGCGCCGCTTACTCGGCGGGTCTCCAAGGTGTTGGCGGCCAAGCTTTATTTTGATCAGATGGTAGATCACGTAATATGGCGCAGTTCTTTTGGAATTTCAACCAGCCGGAGCGAGCGGTAGACTACGGTTTGGCCACGCACAGGCACGGTAAGACACGTCCAGCTTTTCTACCCATTATCGACCATAGCCGGTGTAGGCAGGTGTCCAATTTCAGCTGTTCCACGTCCGCGAAGTCCATCTTGTATCTACGCAAATATATTTATTCCCTTCATACCGGCCGTGGTCGCTTAGCGGCTTAGTGAATTTCCGTAGCGATGTCCATGGTTGGATTTTCAGCCACGCGTCTGCATCACGACGCATCCAGGCTGAATAACGCCAGTTTGGTTGCATTTATGTGCACCTTCATGAAACTTAGGTGGTATAATCTATTCGTATCACGGTTTTGGCGCGGGAATTTACATTAACACTGTTTATTTCACAATTCATCGCTCGGCACTGGAAGTGATTATATGCACGATGGTTGGCAAAGTTCAAGAAGTATTCTACTTTGTCGGTGTCAGTTGGGAGGCAGTAACATACACAGTGGCTCTTCGCGGTACTATTTCGCCACAACTTCTGCCAGGGCCCGGGTCTACAACAAGGTTCCGACTGCCCTAGTTCTTCATGGTGAAGAGTCTATTTGGACCTGATTAGGTCAGTGTCATGTGTGGAACGGTAACGTCTCACACAGCTTCATTGGTTAAACGATATTCCTTCTTGGTACTCGCGCACGGGATGTCAGCGCTAGTTTTAGGTAGCTAACGTGACACACGAATAGTCAAGCTAGTAACACATATGGTTTAAGACTGAGATGTTCAACAGGCCGGACACATAATCTGCTAGCACGTTATCAGTCGTGTTGTCCGGGGGGGGGAAAATCCGAGTGGGTTCCCGATGCGGTCACCCAGGAAGACGTAAAGGATAAAGCCATGGGCGGGAGATCGTCTTCTTTGTCTCGTTCTGTATCACTTCGGTGTCCCAGTTACACAAAGATGAAGTAAGATTCATGCGAGTGCCGTTTTTTTTTTTTTTTCAATCACGCGCACGTCGCAAAGACGAAGAGAGCGAAGTTCGCGCGCAGATCCCGGTTCAGAATAATTCGCGCCACGTGGGTCAAGTGATCTATTTTTGTTCGTTTCGCGTCCGCTAGCACGTTCAAGAACACCTTTCAATAAGGAAGACACTGTTTACTCCCTCACAACGTGATCGTTCGCGCCGATATTAGATAGCTCTGTTTTAAAGGAGCACTGACATCAAATTTCAAAGTCGAGATGTGTCCTTCATTCGATTGCTCGGTATGCATAGGTCGTCTTGGCCAAATTTGAATGCCGTCCGTCGCGTGGAAGTTATTTTATTTCGAGGGCAAACCAGGCAAACAGCGTATGAACGCTCAACGGAAAACTGGATGCCCTGCGACATAGACACTAGTGCAACGTGTGAGGTGTGATAGAACACGTGATAGAATCACACCTATGACGTACGCTAGTGATACGCTAGTAACAATGACGTCGACGGTCTGAGTGTGTTTATTGTGGCGCCGACGCCCGGCGTGGTCTCAGTAGTGGCTCTTCTTGCTGTGTTGATCTGTGCGTGCGGTACATCGTGTCGCATCGACTGATTTGTCGTGCGCGAGTGCGATCACTCGGAGCGACACAGTACGTGCCAGGATGTCGGGGAGCCGCTGCGTAGTGCGAACCTGCCCGTCGAGGCGCAGAAAAAGCGGAAAGTGCGTGTCCTTTCCTGCATTTCCGAGCCTCGAACCTCAACGCAGCCAGTGGGTTGACTTCGTTCGGCGCGCCGTTGGACCGAGGGACTGGACGCCTGTGAACAGCAGCCGTATTTGCTCGCTTCACTTTTACGCGGGCTGCTACACGATGAATCCTGTCTTGGCGAAGCAGTTCGGTCTCTCGTTTGATACGAGGCCCAGTCTCCAGGCCGGGGCTATTCCCACCGTATACGTGTGCCCTACTGCAGCTGAAAGCAGTGATTCACTCGCCAAACGTCCGCGACATGAGGTGCGTAGTTGGTGTTCCTGTGCTCCGGCAGTACGGCCGAGGTTGATAAATACATTGCTTTTAACGCAGGATCGCGAGCCTGCCGCTCCTAGCAGACGAAATGTCAGCGATGTCAGCTGGACGTGACGTCACCTTTTTTTGTGGCAGCGGGATCAGCTGGGGAGCGGCCCCGACGTGGCCGCGAGGTAGCGCTACCAGCACTACAATTTTAAGGTCCCTCTATTTTTCAAAGGTAGCGCAAACTCCTCCTCTCAGCGCCGTTTCCTCCTCGCCCGTCACTCCCGGCCGCCATTATTGGGCGAGACTCGCAAGACGCGCCCGGCCCGCATGCGGTGCGTCGAAGCGCTTGCTTGTACTTGCTTGGAAATGCGACAATTCTGGGCGCAGATTCACACAGCTGTTCGTACGTAAGATGTGTAGTAAAAATAGGTTGTGGTTAGTCGGTACATTAGCTATCATTTCGCGTTTAGTAAGCAACAAATCGCACACTGGTGCCGGCGTATATTAGAAATCCCATTGCGGCACCTTACGCGCGAACAGCTTTCTGGACTTGGGACCTGTTTTGACAACGTGAAAACCTAGCATTTGTGAATTGTATTTGACTTCATAAATGTAGGATGCGTCGCTCGCACCAGGTGAACAAGAGGCAGAATATGTTAAACGCAGTCTTTACAGCTGCCGTTTTTCTTTTCAGATACCGTGGTGTTTTTTCACAAGACACATTTTGGAAAATCGGACGCTACATCAAATTATGAACACACAATGCGGCGGAGGCACTTATTTTCTAAATATCCCCAGCGTACATTCTTCTAAATTTCGAACTGCGTTCACGCGCTTCTGTTGCCCCCTCGGGTAAATATCTTTTTTGGTTCCATCGCGTGCTGCTCGTTCTCATTAATTGGACCTAGCTCTTTAATTGGAGACTCTTCCAGTGTGCTCAGTTTGTGAGATGTCATGCTGGTATTCCTATTGCTAAAATACGCTCCTTTGTTCACAGGAGAGCATGGACATTTTTCTTCGTTAATTGGCTAACGGTAACCTCGTGAGCGCACCCTCCCGCGTTCGTCACTAATTGGGCGAGAACAGCGAGCAGGTCCCTCCCTCAGTAATGAAGCCTCCAAATGCAAATAACTGTTTTTAATTTCCATTGATCACAGATTTATAATTAGTTAAAACAAAGAAAACACAATTATTGTAGCGAATCAAAGACGCTCTTTCTCGTTGACAGAACAAACATGCGTTTAAAATTATAGTTTGCGTACGGGCAGTTTTGCAGCATATTGCTAAGTAAATTACGCTCATCAATCGATGCTACTTACTTGCCATGTCTCTTTCTTTATCGTACACATCTCATCACCACCCTCTGTTCATGAGCGCTAAAAAAAACAGCTCCGACTTTCTCAGAGTAAGTTTTTAACGACTTTTGGCAAATCAATTTTGTAAAATTTACGGGCTGAGCGAGAAAACAGAGATCTTGCAAAAATATTTTTCTCAAACGTTGCAGTAAAATTTTCGCAAAGCAATTAGTAAATTGCGAACACTAAGGATTTCGCTGTAAATATTGCGTGCGAGAAAGCGTGGCCGATAATGTCACACCGCTTTTTTTTTTTTTTTTTTTTTTTTTTTGTCTAACTTAGGCATCAGTATCGAGCCTTAGCTTCATCTAAGAGTTCGAATGGCGAATATACGCCAAAGGGTTTAGTAGTGATCGAGGAACAGCAAAAAGCTTGTCACCCTTGGCAATGCTGTTCGAGCATCCAACAGCGCAACAAGTTGGCATCTGGCTGCAGCCGATGGCGTCTTTCAAACTGCAAAAAGCTATAAGAAGCCTGCGCGCACGTGGGGCGGTGTTTCTACGCCCAATAATGGCGTCGTTTTCAGGCGCCAGAGCAAGAAGCAGAGGGGTCATCGGGGAGAACTGATCACGTGTCGGGCCTGGTCCAATAGGGGAGCACAAAAGGGCGAAGATGAGAGGAGAGACGCAGAGGGCGAGGAGGACATTCTCCCTTTCCTTTTTGGACAATGGTTTGCGCTACCTTTGAAAAAATAGAGGGACCTTATACAATTTGGCGGGTTTTCCTCCCGTTTTGAATCGCGTTCGATACCGGATATATTTATCAACATTACTGGTACTTATTCGTCCCTCCGCTGCATTTTGAGTCGAGAATCGTTACTTGGGGGTCGATAGCTACTCGCGGATGCAAAAAAATCCACATGCGTAAATTTGATGTCAGGGCTCCTTTAAATGCGAAGCATTTCTTTGCGTACTAACCAAACGAGACTCCAAAAATATTTTTTTCTATATTGTTCATTTATTGCTTATTCGATAAGAATCAATTCGACCGAACATTTGGTATTTAAACAAAAATAATTTTTCAAAAAATCTTACTTCTACCCGAAACGAGGAATTACTCTCTTTTCTAGTTTCTTTATTATGCTTTTTATTTTTTTTCAGCTACCCGATTCTTGGCCAATCCCCCCAGTGTGGGTGTGAGCCAGAAGCATAGGATCTACATCTACTGTAAGCGCTTTTGCGTTTCTATCTACGTATCTATCTATCTAGCCGCCTACGTCTGGGTGCTCTCGTGATGGTCCCCTTAACTTGAGGTAGACCAAAATTTGTATGGGAGGGTAAACGGTATTGACGAATATGTCTGGCTGGTCGTGACATGAATAACGTAAAAATCCCGTCGCGTACGTCGTCAAACTCATTTCTCCAGACACGTGTGGCTCATACCCGTATACCAAGGGCCGCGGATTGCGGGTATGCGCCACAGGACTTTGACAATTTATATCTGTCCAGGAGCGGCGAGTTCAGGCCAGATTGTTAATTTAAATGCGAGAGCGTTAAGAAAAAACTGACATTGGTGACATTGACACTGGTAATTTAAAGGCGACAGAGTTAAGAAAAACAGACACCGGTGGCGTTGACGCCAGGAATACAAAGAATAGAAATCAGAGTCCCAGCAGGAATCGAACCCAAGCATTCTGCGTGGCAATCAAGCATTCTACCACAGAGCCACGTCAGGTCTCGAAACTGCTTTGAAAGAACACCCTATGCAAGCGTAATGTTGGTGAAACGTATATTGTGGTTGCAGTGCTGGCTATGTAATTTTATAAACATTACATACGTACTCCTAGCACGAAGGAGTCACGTCGGGTTAACGTCAGTTCTATACTTAAGTGCCATCCACTGTAGTTGGTTTACGCAGCACTATAGAGGGCTACCATCCTTGCAAGCACAAGCTCTACATGCCAGCTCACGGCCTCTGGTGTTGGCAATACCCATGTTTCTGTTAGCATCGTTACACAACTTAAACAACTGGTTATATGAAACATGTGCGATTGTTCAACATGTCTGTGCGTGCAACATTTGTACATATCTTTATCGTCAATTCATAACGTTTCGCTCAATAAGAAATTACAACCCAGTCACCTCACCTCCGGATGATTCGCATAACATCGATTCCCATGGTACTTGGGATCTGCCTAATTTGTCATCATAGCCGGGCAAGATGCCCGCTGTACTGCGAATTCCTGCGTCTATACACGCCTCTTTTGCTTGAAGCAGAATTTTAGCACTTGCGTTGGCTCGCTCCCATCACAGTCTTTTAACATTTGACCATCTCCATTTCGTATTAGTTTAGTACCTGTCAGCATATTTATCGATAGCCTGTTGTCGTTAACTGTTCTTTTCTTGTTCTTTCTAGGCGACGCCCTGTGACTGGACCGGACTGGAAAAACTTTATTTATGTTCGGTGACAAACTAAAGAACGGCAACGTTCATTCGAGCTTCGCGCGTGCTCGGAAGACATTGACGCGGTACACGGAACGCCTCACCTGCGATTTCTACGAGGCTGCATGGCATCAGTACGCGCACACCAACAACGCCTGACAAGAGCCTAGACAGCATGTGAAAGAGGCCGCTATACACCTTTTCACAAACGACTCCCCGGGCGCCGCCATAGTCCTTTCTGGGCTGCGCAAATTGGCGTGACCCCCCAAAAATGCACTGCCGAGGCTGTGACGTCAGCTTTTGTACTCCCGCGCGCAGCCCAACATGACGGCGTTCTTTTTTTCTCTTGTAAAAAGGTCTATATAGACACCTCGCTTTCGAGTTCAGCGATCAAGATTCTTTCTCACTCCACTCCCTCCCCGTGACAAGGCTAAAAATCGATATGAATACAGCTGAAGAATAAAGCACCCACTTTCATACACGGCATGACTGCCACACAGCTTTGCCAAACATTTAGACCCTGCATCGAACGTCATCGGACTCATAGCGAGGCCTGCCTAGCGCTATTCGTTGTGGCACACTCAAAGGCGAATAGAATTCACGCACAATTGGAACTAAAAGCGGTGTTCATCTCTTCCCGAACATTTCTCGATGAAGTCCTGCTTCAAGAACGTTTCTGCAGGCCCTTGTGACAAACGTGTCAGAATCATCCGCTTAAAAGATTTAAAACCCACGCATTCGTGACGTGGTCGCACGGACTGGCGATTGAAACCTATGTAGATAGGCAACACGATTGCATGGACTGGCGTTTCCATAAAGAGCGATCGTGCCTTCTTTTACGTATTGACTGACAAATAAACAAAAATTATTTTGCCACTTCAAATCCGTCGCTGGCGCTTTGAATTCATTCGTTACGCTGATGCGCTTTCGCATAATGGTTGTCATTGCAAATTATTCAGTTTAGTTACGCGATTAGCTACGAATATGCGTGATATGTGCTCACAACATAAATCCGCACTTACGCACAATAAACTCCCTAGTGTGAGGCGACCTCCGACATGTGTTCAGATATACGAGCGCGCCGTGGCGACAGCAAAGTGTTCACTGATATATGAGCGCACCTCGTATACATTTATCATGCGAAGCCCTGCCCCATGCCAAAAAGACACAACCTAAAGCTCGCAAAAAATTCTATAGACTAACCATGGTCAAATCATATCAGTCGTGAAACTTGGAACGAAAAGTGGTCGAAAACCTATTGGCACAGACATCAACGCCCGCCGTACGATTGAAGTGCGACTAGGTGAGGAGGGGACAAATAAAGAAAACCAAAATGCCCCCCACCTCCCCGAAGGGAATCGTGAGGAAATGCGAATGCATTTCGCGCGTGCTTCACTCCAATTATATATGGTGGTTGTGGTTCGAAGAAGGAAAAAGGCGCCTAATTTCTGCAGCCCGGTCGGGAGCACTGCGCAGAGCCTTTTTTTTTCTTTTTTCTTGTTTTTTTTTTAATTTTTTTTATTTATTTTTTTAATTTGTTTTCATATATAGCTCCGCCGAGCTCCGCCGCAGTCCGCTTTTAGTTAACGCGCACGCTGCGAATTTTTATTGTTCAACAACACACAGGAGAAACCTCCCAACGGCACCACCTTGGAGGTCAAGATTCATTGCCATATATACGGGGTGGCCAGTGAACGGTTGTGCAGCGCGAGCAGTCGGTTTTTTCAACCAAGAAACTCGCTAGCAGACGCTGCCTGTGTCGGCGTCGCGAGGCGAGAGAGGGAGAGGGGGGAGCGTAGGAGAGGAGAGAGAGAGGGGGGGGGGGGCGCGCATGCGCAGTGGGAGTGTGAACGCTGCGGGCAGAGATGCCTAGAGAAGAGAGGGGGGGAGCGTAGGAGAGGAGAAGAGAGGTGGGACGCGCATGCGCAGTGGGGAGTGTGGACGGCGCGGGCAGGGATGCCTAGAGGAGAGAGGGGGGGAGCGTAGCAGGGGGAGAGAGGAGGGGAGGCGCATGCGCAGTGAGGGTGTGGTTGCCGTGGGGAGGGATGCCTAGAGGAGGGAGAGAGGGAGATTTTTTTATTTTTATTTTTTTTTTTGAAAGGGTTTGCGCATGCGCAGTAAGGGTGGTCACGCCGCACACCACCACCACCGGATTAAGCTTCGCCATAAGATGCTTCACATCTAACACCTGCCGGCGCGCACACCTGCTCAACCTATCCTCCTGCTCCTCCTCCGCGGACAACGCCAACGCCAACGCCGGATGCCTGACATAGCCCGACTATGAAATGCATTCGCATTTAAAACTCAAGACAATTCTTTTTCGAATACTCATAATTTTATATATGCTAATGCAAACTAGAAATTTACTTTACGGTTTATCTTGCACTTGGCTAAATGGTTGATTGCCTAATTTTTTGGTAGAGCGACATAAATGGGGGGGGCGTATGCAGGCAGTCTGCTATCAGGGTTTGTGTTTAGTTCGGCGCACTGCCGTGTCAACGAGGCATCACTCACTTATGCGTGGTGGTTTCGTGCGTGCCTTCCGTAGTTTATTTATTAAAGACGATACTCTTTCTTGGGATACTTACACGCAAAAATTTTGGTCTGTCCGTCTGCCTGTCTGTCGGTAACCCGATTCAACTACTCGGCCAAAGTTTTAACTTCTTTCTGAACACTCAGCCATCTTGAACTGGTGTTCGCGTTCATATTTGTGAACATATTCGATCAAAAAGCAAATACTACTCATTCCTGAGATGCAACATTAATATGTAAGTGTCAGGACGTGTGTTCTTTATTAGAAAATACATAGGTACGCAATTCTAAAGTCCCTAGTGTTTTTTAGGCTGTCTCAGGCAAGGCAAAACATAGTAGTACGGCCGGCACAAAACTGTCGTCTTTCGACGACATTTGCAGTGAAGCACGCAGATACGCGGCCAATTTTTAGATGTGAAGCATCTTATGGCGAAGCTTAATCCGGGGGTGGTGGTGGTGTGCCGCGTGGCCTCCCTTACTGCGCATGCGCAAACCCTTTAAAAAAAATAAATAAAAAACCTCCTTTCCCCCTCTCTCTCCTCTAGGCTCCCCTCCCCGCGGCAACCACACCCTCACTGCGCATGCGCCTCCCCTCCTCTCTCCCCTCCTACGCTCCCCCCCTCTCTCCTCTAGGCATCCCTGCCCGCGGCGTCCACACTCCCACTGCGCATGCGCGTCCCCCCCCTCTCTCTCTCCTACGCCCCCCCTTCTCTTCTCTAGGCATCTCTGCCCGCGGCGTCCACACTCCCACTGCGCATGCGCGTCCCCTCCCTCTCTCTCCTCTCCTACGCTCCCCCCCTCTCTCGCCTCGCGACGCCGACGCAGGCAGCGTCTGCTAGCGAGTTTCTTGGTTGAAAAAACCGAGTGCTCGCACTGCACAACCGTTCACTGGCCACTCCGTATATATGGCAATGGATTTTGACCTGCAAGGTGGTGCCGGTGGGAGATTTCTCCTGTGCGTTGTTGAACAATAAAAATTCGCAGCGTGCGCGTTAACTAAAAGCGGACTGCGGGTCTCTGTGTCCAGTCGGAGTCTTCTGTCTCTCATTGCCCATTAGCAGCGATTGGCATGTTCCAGTAGGAAACACCGCTCCATCACTGCGTGCTTTGCTCCTATAAAGTTTTCTCTCCAGCGCAACGCTGCGATGAGCGTCAACGCCGCCGCCAGTGTAAGTGTTAGCGCCCGCTGCTTCACATCTACACATGGTTCCCTTTAGCGGGAGATGGTGTAATTTTTTTTGCTTATGTGCTGTTTAGTGGCGTGACATTTCAGAGCTGAACTAGCTCACAAAATGTGTAAATAGCCGCTCCTGTGACTGCCGTCGCTGGCGCACGGCCGGCGTGCCCTCGCCTTTTGTGACGGTGAATGCGACCCGCTAAGCAAAGAAACGCTGTACTCTAAGGCTGTCAAAGTGATATTCTCAAGGCTGCTGTCTCGCTTCAGTGGTTTTCCACGATTGGGCAACGTGAGTTTTCGAACTATTTTGCTATTGTACTCGTGGACACTTGTATCACAATTTCTTCATCTGCAAAGTTTTTGGTGTATATTGCAAGTACACTATTTGGCTGATAAAACAACCTTGCTTCCTCAATCTTACTTGTTGGTCTTCCTTTTCTCTCGCGCACGCAATTGGCGAGCCATAAAGGCGCAATAAAATCGCGTATTTATCAAAAGGCGTGTAAAAGGTGAGCAATTAAGAAAAAAATCAATTTCGCGTCATATAGGGCAAATGCACGACGTCGCTACCGCTTCTGGTTGTGACGTCATATTTTATTTCTTATTTTTTGTTTGCTGTTAGTTGTCCCCTCCATACGTAGATGGCGACGGTGGCAACGAGCCGCCAGCTGCTGGATACATGGGCTTCTATGGAAGTTACGCTACCAGTTGACTAACTGTACTGTTAATATGCACTTTCGAATGAAGCGTCACTGCTTGTGTTCTTTTCTTTGTTTGTTTTTTTAACTGTACTGTTAATATGCACTTTCGAATGAAGCGTCACTGCTTGTGTTCTTTTCTTTGTTTGTTTTTATCTCATATCCCCTTATCTATAGTAACTCAAACAAGTGTTGCGGAAGTTAGCGCTACTTCCGCAACCAGATTTAGGCGCGGGTTACATAACCCGGGTGCAGTGGCGTAGCCAAGGGGTGGGGGGGGGGGGGGGGGGGGTTGGGGGGGGTCCAAACCCCTTTCCGAAATTTTTAAATTTTGCTTGCGTATACGTACACGCAAACATACAAACGCACGCACGAACATACATAAAGTATGGTTGAACCCTCCCCGAAAAAAAATTTCTGGCTACGCCACTGCCCGGGTGGTTAAAACTAATCCGGAATCCCCAAGTACACAGTGTACGTCTCATACATGTA
>JALIZH010029524.1:0-40858 GCA_030522465.1 Rhipicephalus appendiculatus | reverse complement strand
GCGCTTGCGACAGATGGCGCGACGTGCAGCCTAAATATGGCGGCACACACTGAACTCGCTGTGTTCTGGTGTATACAGCGTGTCCTATCTCTAGCCAGAATTCAAATATATGCCGATGCTCTCTGTGATGACGTGGCCAAGAACATGTTGCTGACTATTGCGTGGAGTGAGTCACATTATTTTTTGTCTGCTGTTTATTTGTTTAATTAGGTTAAATTACGTAGGAACTTATGACTCAAAGAAACTAGGCAAAAAAATGTCGATAAAAATGTAGATTGGTTTGCAAAACGACAAATCTGATAGCTTTTAACTTTCTTTGTAATAACTATTGGTGTGTTTCTGTTTACTATCGATGCCCGCGAAGTACAAAGATATGTCACGTAATAAGCGTGTTTGCGCACCAGGATATCAGGGCTACCTAATTTCCGCGTACAAATGAAATGATTCGCTCGAGGTGGTTAATGACAGAAATAATCAGACGCAGTGGTTAGCGCTTGTGCTGCCGTAAACAACAGGTGCTTAATCGCACATCCTGCATTGGCGATTTTTAAGTGGCATCACACCCGGCCAGCCGCTATGGTCATTGCACGTATATTCTCAGGGAGCACTGCCATCACACGGTGCGCGTAGGTGCGCAATTGCGCATGTAACATTGTATCTCTTTTTTTGTAGTTCGCGGCAATCGAAGCAAACCTAAAAACGTTAATACTTAATATATGGAAAATTAGAAACTGTTACATCGCACGCTTCACAGCCCTATACACAACTTTTTCGTTGTAATTTATTGCCCAGCTTTATTGTTTCAAAAGCTGATTAATTGATTTTGCTTCATTGAAGAATTAGTCTGAGCGAAACGAATACTCCGACTTACTCCATGTGATGATAAGCAACATGGATATGGTCAGATCTTCGTGGAGCTCGTCGGATATGGTCGGATCTTCGTGGAGCTCATCTGTGAGGCAAAATTTAAAATTACAAACCATCCCCTATGAGAGCCTTTAAGCAGTCCGTCTAGGCACTAGACTGCCCTTGTTGAAATAAAATACTTCATTTATTCTATTCTTATTTAAAAATACAAGAAAAATATGGTGCGACCATGTAAAATACTAATGACCAGTTGCTGTTGCCTGCGATTGCTCGTTCATTGCCCGTATATTTTTATCAATGAACGGAGCGCTTTTCTGGTGTGTGTAAGTTTTTAAGAATCATTGTAGTCCTATTTCATTTATTTTTGCAAACTTGAGCCGCGGATGTGCGGGCGGATCGGCAATACAAGTGCCTTTGACTATGACGAAACTAGAAGTTCTACACACTGCTACAAGCATTCAATGTCTCATCAAAATCCACTGAATTCTATTGAAGAAATAAGCAGTTCAGCTTAATATAAAATATAGGGGTACAGTTTAGTTTTCCAAGGTACTGAAAGAGTAATTCGCCTACCATGACTCATATTCATGTGACCTCTTTCCTTTTAACTACCAGTTCTTCTGCTAACTTGAAGGGACACTTGAAATGACATCATTCTGAAGACATTGTTGACGACGAACATGCAGCTGAGCGCTGTTCTGACGACCTATAGCATGCTGTTTTAATGAACTAGGAAAGACGAAAGAATCCCGCAGAACAGGCGTTTGTTTGAGGAAGGATTACTATTAAGAATAATTGTGTATTCTCTAATCTGTGACTGTATTTCCTGTGAAAAGCCAGCAGTTTTTCAGCATCCCTTCGTATGCGCACTTTCTCATTAATCTTTGGTGACTGTGATGCCAAGGATACGTTGTTCCCTTCTTTCATTAAACATCCTATTAAAGTATTGCGGGTCTATTTGCAAAACAAGGAGCAATGAATACACGCAGGGTGAAATTTTAGGCTAGCAGGCTGAATATCTCCTAGAGCTGCGAGAAAAAATTGAGGAGAGAAATTTCACTTGAACAACCACATGTACCGCAAGAGAGACCTAAACAGCAGATAGCATTACGTGTGGTCGGTTGTGTGCCTTTTCTGCTCCCAATTTTAAGAGCGGCGCCATTTTTGCTAGCCGTTGGTTGTAAAGCGTCAACAGCAAAATATCATCATGAACCGGCGCGTGCCATGTTCATCCTCTTCATCTTCTGCTTCGCTTCCAGAACACGTGCGCCGATTTCCATGTCGTGGGATGGAATAACTCTGATAGGTAAGACAACGACTACAGAGAGTGAGAAATAAAAAGAAGAAGAAGGGAAGAGAAAAAGAGCATATTTTGGCAGAAAACATTTTTCGGCGAGGCTGGATTCGAACCCGCATACACATGATCTCAAAGCGGAAACCGTAACTACTCGGCTATCAAGGCATTTTTTTCTTTAAGGCATGCCAGCACTGCATAACATAGCCTAGTACAGTATATCAGTGGGGTGGGAAACGGTAGTGTGGGTGAGGAGCCGATATGAGAGGAGAGGGTGAGGACGAGGGGGAGTGAGTAAAGCGTTGCACAGAAAGAAAGAGTGAACTTAGGAGACAGAGGAGAAGAAAAACAGAAAGAGAGAGAATCAAAGAAAGATAAAGAATGTTAGAAGAAGCGAGAAATAGAAATATAATTTATATAAGTAAGCAAGTAGAAAATAGAAATAGAATATATATAAGTAAGCAAGTAGAAATATACAGCGAGAAAGAAGACATATAAATGCAGAAGAGAGGAAAAGAAATAGAGAGTAAAATGAAAAACCAAGAAGGTCTCCCAGCTCGGCACTTTCTTCAGGCTTTCCACCGGTAGTGCGAAGCTCACCCAATGTTCTTTGCACTGTTCCGTACAAAATGAGTATTTCTTATTACTTTGCACGCTTTTAGCGTTCAAGTATTCAGTAAAAGAAATTTCTTGAGGAAAGAATAATAACCATTTTACTTCCTTTCGCGATCTAGCCAGGCTTTCGGAATTGCCTACGCTTTTTGTTGAAAAACAGCTGAGGTGCCAAGTACAGGCATCATCCAACAATACCCCGTGTTTGTGTTTCATGTTCCGGGAATTTACGTGCCATAATTCTGGCGGTATAGATGAACAGGGGAAATAGTTCTCTTTCTGCATTTTCACATCGCCATTTATACGCAATCTCCTGAATAGAATTATAAGGAAAAAGCTAGCTGCATCACCGCGTGAGGCAACACATTGTATGAGACTTCTTTCTTTTGGCTTTTTTTTTTGTTTCGACCACATTGTACATTACAAGTGCACAGGCAAGGCTGTTTCAGAAAATTTCAATGAAACATACAGTCTGAGTTCCGACGACTCTGATTCCGCAAAAACAGCTGTGCAGTATTACCAAAAATAAAAAAAGACGTTACTCTACCTCCAATGAAGAGTACGAAGCACATTTTGATCATTCTGGTTAAGCAATTTTTAACTGCTTAAAATATGATCGTTTCTTGGCATTGTCTATTGAACAAGCAGTGTCACTTCATAACTGCAAAACAAGCTCCACTTGTTTTCGCTGTCCTTTGAAAGGGATAACCATGAGAGGTGTATAAGAATATTTAATAATACACCCCGTGGTGTTGATGGATGATAATACGTTCAATGTAGACAATGCTGATAAACTGTTAATATATATTATGTCCAGCGGGTTTTTTTTTTTCGTTTTCTGGGAGAATACTCGAAAATTTCATGCAAATGAAAAAAAAGCAGGATGACAAGTGCCCTTTTTTTCGTTAAAATTTTGTAGGTGTATTTGTAAGCAATCGAAATTGATTTTGTCTCGCATGTTTTGGGGCACAGTCCTTTTTACAAGACCAGTAGAAAGTAGCAAAAGTGTAGCGCTGCTTATACGCGTCATCTTTTTAAAATACTCCTATATAAATTTATACTTCAGATTGCTACACCAGGCTTAAGTGCATATAATAATTGCAAGCAGCCCTCGAGAAAGAAACAGCAGGCACAATTTACCGGTTTACTGAATTAGGAAGCGCTCACTTCACACCACTTTCACCTCGGCTCTTAAATTTCTTAATCATCAGGCTTTCTTTACATTTTATCACATACAAAATATTAATAGAAAATGCAATTACAAAAATCGATTATATTGTTCGCTTTTTATTAAAACTCTATGAATATTTCCATTAAAAGTGATGTTGAAAACTTACAGCTACAAAGAATCTTCCCCGCATACTCATTATTTTTGCTGTGGCACTACCACAGCTCTATTTCCCGGAATCCGGTGAGTTACTTGCCCAACGTTTATGTTTTAGCAGTGTATAAAAATAGGTCAGGATGAGTAGCATTGTCAGAAATACAATAAAACTGTACAGAGCGCAAGAAGAGTGAATATTTGTTCCTGCTTTCTTTGTGTGTTGTCCGGTACTGCGCAGTTTCAGCCTTGACAATGCGTATTTTGTAGCCTAATAGTTCCAAGGAGAGAGCATTCTCGCGTACTGTGGTTCTGGCTTACTTTAAAAAAAGAACTGAGACCTGTATTACTGCCCGAATAATTAGTTTTGAAAGTCCTGTTTAACAGAATCGACCATAACAAAATATGTCTGTAAGAGAGATTCTGAGTTGGGGGAAGAATGGGGGAGTGACGCAGTAACTGTCTCTCAGGCGAGGACACCACAACCGCGACACTTGGGGGGAATGGGGAAAAAGATATAGTTAGAGTGGGAGGGGGAGTAGGGGGCTTGGAGAATGTAGACAGAGACCGAAAATATGTCTGTACACCGCTCAGCGCCAGTCATCCTATCCTTAGTATTGCCATTACTTTGCGAATCATAGGTGTAGGTATTTATGCATATATGTAGGTGCTGATTCCTCACGTTTGTTCTACAAGAGGAAGTTCACCACTTTACGTCATTTTTCTCGGCCACGCAATGAAGTTCGCGAAATATCAACAAAAAGTGTCACTTCTGCAGCAACGCGACACCACTGTGCAACAGAGAGCATCGTTCGCGTTCTAAACGCTCACGCTGTCTGACACGAGCTGAGGGTTATGGTATTGTGTGTGCCTCTGCTGCGTTAACCCATTAAGGCCCACAAAAAAACTACTGGTCCGATTTTAATGTCATTTTCATTATTCAATTAACCACAATAGATAACCACACGTCCAAATTTTCATACAGTTACGTGTGTTTCTTCAGGAGTTATGATACTGTACTTTAAAAAGTACGCTGGGCCTTCGAGATAGCAACGGGCAAGGTGACTTGATGCAAGAATGGCGAGTACGCTGGGCCCTTGCGAAATGAATAACAAAGTTATCTTGACCCATGCAACTTAATCATAGACCAGTGCTTTAGGGAAAGCGTAACGTCACGCTTTTCGCCACACCATTTCGATGTATTTTGGCAGAATTCAACTGTTTTACCAGCTTCTTGTGAAAATGTCCGTATGGATGGAGGGTAATAGCAATCACAGTGGAATCTGGAAAGCTTTGATACTTCTCTTGGGTACAACAAGGCGCAGTCAGTGTTTTGCTATTATGCGACTAAAGGACAATAGTTAACGCGTAGAGGGTCTGCTAAAACCTCCAGTGTGGTAGCAGACCCTTTATGCATCGTCCGCGGCTATTTCGACCCCCTTTTTCTCAGGGATGAAAATTATCTAGTCGTTCACAGCTTGATCGTAGAGCTCAAACCCCCTCATGGCATTGTTAATGTGGATGAAGAAGGAGGACAGTGGCATTACGTTTTTTTTTTCTTTTCAGTGAATGTCCACCACGATACAGAGCATAGTGACTCAATTGTGTAGTCATTCGTCAGCATAGCAACTATGCTGTTATCTTTGCCATTTTCGAAACAAAGCTGCTTTCCTGAGTCAAAACAGAAGTTATCCTACCCACGTTGCTTTCGTTCCATGTTTTTGTATCGTTAGCAGAGATCATCCATTCGTACCGTCGTCATTCCCCTCCTCCTCCTAAGTTCCCATGTTAGGGTCAGAATCACCAATTAAACATCATGAGGCTGTCGTATATTCACAGCGACACCTTTCGCAGCCTCATGAGTCTGAGATAACCGAAAAACGGCATTCATAAAAAAAACCTGTTGAATCTATGATGCAACGCACAACAAGAGTTACATGTATGCTCCCACGAAGTCCCAGTGTACTATATTAAGCTGATACCACCAGCAGCTTCACGTTCAGGTGATAATTTCAAGACCCACCCAATGAGGCATTCATTTAGACTTGTTGTTTGTTAAAAGTATCTACGCGAAAGTAAAGCGACCATTGCAGAAGTTTAGAAAACTAGAACACCAAGGCTGGCCCACACACAGCCACAGCAATACCAGCGTTGGCATCACCTCTCAGGCAGAGCTGCGCCTCTGGCAGCGGCCGCTGGCTTGTTATGAATCTGAGAGGTCAGTTTCATGACATTATGGAGTATTAAAAAAGCGTCTATAGCAAGAAATTGGCATAATAAAGGAACTAGGACTAGCCGCTTCCTTTAGCATCCGAGCTGTCGTATAACTCAACAAAATGATGGCGTAAAAAAACGCGCCCACTGCAGAAGACAAAACAATCTTCGAGTTGTCTATATTTTCAACGCAATTAACTGTGAGAACGCAGCATTTACAAATATATCATTAAAAGGGCATGGGTTCGAGCTTGTTGGTAAGGCTTCATTAATACTAAACAGCGCGAAAAAAACGAGGACACAGAAAGACAGACGGGACCAAGCGCTGAACTACCAACAAATGCGTTTATATGTGCGTGCACGAGTAAATACGCATCTTCACGTGAGAGGAGGGAAGGGGGGATTGAAGCAGTGCATGCTCCCCTACCTAGATCAGCGCTTAGTCCCGTCTGTCTTTCTGTGTCCTCGTTTTATCGTGCTGTTTAGCATTGGTGAATACAAGTATATCACACGTCTGTTGATCACTTTCAAGATAAGGGGCACATGGCTGCTCCAGATGGAGCGTTCTTGCACATTACGTGTGTCTGCCACTTCTCAGTCGTCTTCCTCGTTCGCGTCTGCTGGCGTTAAGACACTTTTTCATGCATTTAACCAACTAGTGTAAAAAGCCTCGTCGACGGTACCAGGGCTCTGAAAGCACGCAGTTCCTGC
Source organism: Rhipicephalus appendiculatus (assembly GCA_030522465.1). Taxonomy (NCBI): domain Eukaryota; kingdom Metazoa; phylum Arthropoda; class Arachnida; order Ixodida; family Ixodidae; genus Rhipicephalus; species Rhipicephalus appendiculatus. The sequence goes on along the minus strand of JALIZH010029524.1, from coordinate 33,839 downwards.
AGGAGCCGCGCAGCTTCCCTACGGTGCTACCCGTTGTACTTTTGCGCATCTCCACTCCGTTTAAAGGGGCCCTGCAACACTTTTTGAGCATGGTCAGAAAACGCTGCCGATCGGTAGTCGAGGCTGCCGAGATCACGCGAGCCAAATAGTAAACTGCAGCGCGTGGCCTGGAACTTAAAATAAATTCTCAATGTCGGCTAAAAAAATTCAGCAGATCCCAAATACCATGGAAATCGATGTTATGCGAAACATGCGGAGATACCGCGACTGGGTTGTAACTTTCTATTATGCGAAATGTAATGAATTGACGTAAAGATATGTACAAATGTTGTACGCACAGACGTATATTGAACAGTCGCATATGTTTCATATAACAAGTTGTTTACAGTTGCGTAATGATGCCAACAGAAATATGGGCATTACCAAGACTAGGAACGGTAAGGTGATATGTAGCGCTTGTGCTTGCGAAAATGGTAGCCCTAGGGAGTGCTACGTAAACTAATTGAGTCAGAAGACTAAGTACTCTACAGAAATACACATTTGAAAGAAATGAGCGACTTTTACACAATTTATACAAAAGTACAAAGTAACTAAAAGAATTATTTATTATTGATAACATAGTTAGGGCACGGTGCAATAAAGAAAGTACATCTGAACTTTTTTCTTACAACTGCATGCTGATTTTCATAATAAAAAAACTTTCCTAAATTATTATCCTGCATGAAAAGAACTGAGGGCCAGTCACAGAGCTTGACGCCATGTGTTGAAATACAAGTTTGTTTGTAAAACACTTGTAAAACAAGTGTTTTACAAAAATGCAAAAATCGAAGAAAATAGGTTTCATATAACTATGTTTCTTAGAAACGCCACGAAAATGCCACTCAGAAGCTTTTTAAACAATGCACCACCTGCTTAGGTCCAATATTGGAAGTTGCGCGTAAGTGTAAGTGTGCAATTTCACGGACAACGTTTAAATTTTTATGGCTTTAGGAAGTTCCCAGTTTATAAGGGATTTGAAATTTCTTAGTACTAGTTAAAGGCGTCGTAGCCTGGAACACTAAAACACTCAACTATAACAGTTCTGGTTGCTAACCCGTTCATAGACATTGCTATTATGTATACCTGGAAAACATTTGTCATCTGCAGCTGCATCTGTACCAACCCGGATTTGCAGCTGGCTTTAGCTCTCCAAAGATGAGAAGCTGCCCATGTGCCATCAGGAAAAAAAATGTCGTGACGTAACACACTATTACAAAGGATTTCTCAAGAAAAAAAAGCTTTCATAAAAGTTCGATCAAAATCAGAAACGGTTCAGATTGAAAGCAGCTTTCCTAAAGTAAACTTCAGTAATGAAGCTGTTACTTTATGCAGTGTTGTTCTCTTTTGTAATCGCCCTGATCACCGCAGAAGGTAAGCGTTAATAATCTTCTACCTAAACTGCTCATGTTTAAAGCGACCAGCATCTCTGTTTATGACGAAACACATTTGTATTTTTCTACATTTAAAACTCATTGGTTTTATTATCTCTAATATTATAATGGTTTTGTCGTCCACATCATTTACAATGAGCACACACACAGAAGGCAGTATTATACTCGACGGCACGTTCCCCTCTAGCTCTCGAGCTCCGTAATGGCCCCAAAAAGAAGTTTTTTAGTATAACCGTACACTTTTTAACACTACCGTGTTACGGGAATACCATATTGCATCTACCGTGTTACAAGAATGCATGTTGTAACAAACTTATAGCTTCCCATACATAAGCGTTTATTTACGCACGCAAACATTTACCTTTACGTTCACGCAAACCGCTTGGTGATGACGATAACTACATTTAAACTATATATATATTGAGGCAAGATATAATAACCGCTGCGGCAAAATGTTGTGACTCCTCGTATAACCGTAGTCAACAACACGTTCGCTTTCGAGTGGTGCTATCGACGAAAAAAGTTATCAAAGAAGTCACAGTTTCACCGCAAGGGTGAAGCAGTGAATGCGATAGCAACAAATTCTAATGTTAATCGAAGTGAGGCTGGCAGCTAACTCTTTTGGATGCGATCTCACGCAACTCTACAAAATTCTGGTTTAAGAGCATACGGCCGCTCCAGGGACACTGTTCGCACAATGTCCTCGCGTTGAGAGCCGAGCGCGTAGGAGCCAGCCGCCCGCTGTCGGCTGCTGAGATTGCGAGATAACGCGTGCGCCAGCGACGACCGCGCTCGTAAAACCAAAGGTCGCAGTGGCTGCATGAGGGACAACCCCCCCGCCCCCCCCTCGCGTCTTTCCGCGCTTGTTAAAGACAGGCGGGGCGTTTCGTCTCCTTGAGCATTCCCCGGCTCGTCGAACAGGCGGGGGGATCTTATCGCATACGCCTCGGAGCGACGGAGATGGGCCGGCTCGTTTGATGTGCGCTTCAGCGGCGTTTGTCGCCCCCCGCTCCCGCACTGTTACCCGCAGGTACTTATCTTCGTGGCGTTTACTTATATATATATATATATATATATATATATATATATATATATATATATATATATATATATATATATATATATATATATATATATAGGAAAAATATATATACGCTTCTAAAAAACTGTTTATTGGTGACGTTTCGATCGGAGACCGATCTTCATCAAGACAAAATTTACCAGGCGCCGATGCGTTTTTATAACATCGCCGTGCCGAGAGAAAGAGAGAAAAAAAGAAAAAGTGAGAAGAAGCGTACATACTGATAAGTGGTCACACGACCACGTGCGCGTACTGCTACATGCGCATAGCACCTGTATTTGGAAAAAATAAATAAATAAATAAAAAAAAAAAAGAAAAAAAAACGGTGGAAAAATAAACGTGTGGCCAAAAAAGAGAGAGTGGTCACAGGACCATGTGCGCGTATCTCTACATACTTAGACATAAACACGTATTTTCTAAAAAAAAAAAAAAAAAAAAGAAAGAAAAAAAAAAAAGAAAGGGGAGAAAAAAAAAACGAAAAAAAAAAAAACGAAAATACGAAGTGGACATGTTAAGTACACTCCTGTGGTGCCCCCCGGCACATACCAAGATATACGAAGGAGCATGTTTCAAGAAAAAAAGTGAACAAACCAAAAATATGTAGATATACATCGATGGTCCAGGTGGGCACGTTAAGCACATTCCAGTGGTAAATTGTGAAGGTTCACTAGGCAGGCTCATCTCTTCCCGGAGCTTGAACGCAACAACACAGTACATTCCTTTCGTCCATTGTCACGTCCCACCTATTCTCCCCTGCCCCTCCTTAGCTGCTCCTAAAGCCTAGTGAGGGGGTCTACGTTCCTACGATCTCCGGTCTGTGGCTCAAGAATAATTGAGAAGAAAATGGAGTGTTTTTCACATTTTTGACGTGGGGTTCGAATATTCTCGGAATGCGCGTGCAGCTCTTGCATGCCCGACAACGTGTTCCGAGTGATATGCGAAAAAATACTAATAAAAAAAAAAAACAAAGAAGTTTGGTTAGGATCATTATTATCCTGAATCTTCCAGAGCGCGGATTGAGGACAGTGTACCCGGAGTGATATTTAGACCAGCCTTTAATGTATCAAATTTATAAATCATGTATGATTCGCGCTGCTCACGCTCCCTTGTACTGGAGAAACCGCTTTGTAAGAGTGTGACCTTGATGGAATCAAACGGGTGGTTTTCGGAGTTTATATGCCGAGACAGAGGCAGATCCGGAAGCGAATGAACATGTGAACGATGGTTATTGAAGCGGGTGCGGAAGGCCGTGTCAGTCTGACCTATGTATTGAATACTGCATATTCCGCACTCGAGAAGGTATACTACATTAGAGCTGTCGCAGTTAAGGTTTGAGTGAATGGAGTATTTGAAATTGGAATGTGTGCTTTGAGCAACGTTGGTTACCTGTATGTGTTTGCACACCTTGCAGCGGGCCTTGCCGCATGGCTGACATCCAGTTATAGGTGTCTTATCGGTTTTTGAACGAACAAGATAATCTTTAAGGTTTTTGGGGCGTCTATATACAACTCGCGGAGGGGAAGGGAAAATTTTTGATAGCCGTTCACTCTGTTGTAAGATGTTAAAGTGTTTCTTTAGAATTTTGTTTACGTTGGGGGGGTTGCTCCCAAATGTTAGAATTAAGTTTTTCCGTCCCTCTTGTTTTAATTCTTTCTGCTGGTAAAGTAGCTGCTGGCGATCTAGGTTTGCCGCTTTATGTATGGCGTCGTTGACTATAGAAGGAGGATAATGTTGCTTTGCAAGTATGTTGCGCAAGTTCTCTGCGTTGGCCTCAAAGTCTTCGGGGCGGGAGCAAATTCTTTTGAATCGGTGGGCCTGCGAGTACGGGATGGACGTCTTGCAGTGACGAGGGTGACAGCTATCGAAATGAAGGTATTGCTGCCTGTCTGTAGCCCGTGCCACAACAGCGGGAATATAACACACACACAGACCTGCAGTAGCCAAAAACCTCTCAAGAAAGGAGTATGAAGCACTTAAGACACTCAGTGATCGAACAGATATCGTCATAAAACCAGCGGATAAAGGGGGAGGGATTGTAATATTAAATAAATCCGACTATATCCAAGAGGGCACCCGCCAATTAACTAACACCTCTTTCTACAAACCACTTGATAAAGATCCAACACTAGAACATCAAGCAATAATAACCACCGCACTCCATGATCTGGTAGAGCTCGGAGAGTTAGATCCCAAACTTTCTAGGGCGCTTACTGTAGCACGTGCCACACCAGGACGGTTTTATATGCTTCCGAAAATACACAAAAAGGAAACCCCGGCCGACCAATAATTTCAGGAAGAGGTACCCTCACCGAACCAATATCAAGTTACATAGACTCCTTAATTAAGAACATACCGCCTACACATCCCTCCTACCTACGTGATACCAACCACTTCATTAGGACGATCGAAGATGTAAAAATCCCTGATGGTGCCTTCCTTGTAACTCTTGATGTAACTTCCCTTTACACCAATATTCCGCATAGTGACGGCATCAAAACATTAGTAGAGTCTTATAGTGCGCATAAATTGGATGACTCACCAAACTCAACAGTCATTGAAACCCTTGCTAAGCTGGTACTTCAACTCAACAGCTTCGAGTTTCATAACCAATACTATTTACAAATTAATGGCACTGCTATGGGGACTCGTATGGCACCTAACTACGCAAACATCTTTATGAATGATCTTGAAACTAAGTTCCTATCAACCCAGAAAATTAAGCCACTTCTTTACAGACGCTTCTTAGATGATATTTTTATTATTTGGACGGATACGCAAGAGAGCTTAATTAATTTTATAGAATCTTTCAACAAAGTTCATCCAGACATAACATTCACCTATTCATACTCAACAACTGAAATAAATTTTCTAGACGTCCACGTAAAGGTAAAAGACGGATCATTAACTACTAACGTTTACAAAAAGCCTACAGACAGGCAGCAATACCTTCATTTCGATAGCTGTCACCCTCGTCACTGCAAGACGTCCATCCCGTACTCGCAGGCCCACCGATTCAAAAGAATTTGCTCCCGCCCCGAAGACTTTGAGGCCAACGCAGAGAACTTGCGCAACATACTTGCAAAGCAACATTATCCTCCTTCTATAGTCAACGACGCCATACATAAAGCGGCAAACCTAGATCGCCAGCAGCTACTTTACCAGCAGAAAGAATTAAAACAAGAGGGACGGAAAAACTTAATTCTAACATTTGGGAGCAACCCCCCCCAACGTAAACAAAATTCTAAAGAAACACTTTAACATCTTACAACAGAGTGAACGGCTATCAAAAATTTTCCCTTCCCCTCCGCGAGTTGTATATAGACGCCCCAAAAACCTTAAAGATTATCTTGTTCGTTCAAAAACCGATAAGACACCTATAACTGGATGTCAGCCATGCGGCAAGGCCCGCTGCAAGGTGTGCAAACACATACAGGTAACCAACGTTGCTCAAAGCACACATTCCAATTTCAAATACTCCATTCACTCAAACCTTAACTGCGACAGCTCTAATGTAGTATACCTTCTCGAGTGCGGAATATGCAGTATTCAATACATAGGTCAGACTGACACGGCCTTCCGCACCCGCTTCAATAACCATCGTTCACATGTTCATTCGCTTCCGGATCTGCCTCTGTCTCGGCATATAAACTCCGAAAACCACCCGTTTGATTCCATCAAGGTCACACTCTTACAAAGCGGTTTCTCCAGTACAAGGGAGCGTGAGCAGCGCGAATCATACATGATTTATAAATTTGATACATTAAAGGCTGGTCTAAATATCACTCCGGGTACACTGTCCTCAATCCGCGCTCTGGAAGATTCAGGATAATAATGATCCTAACCAAACTTCTTTGTTTTTTTTTTTTATTAGTATTTTTTCGCATATCACTCGGAACACGTTGTCGGGCATGCAAGAGCTGCACGCGCATTCCGAGAATATTCGAACCCCACGTCAAAAATGTGAAAAACACTCCATTTTCTTCTCAATTATTCTTGAGCCACAGACCGGAGATCGTAGGAACGTAGACCCCCTCACTAGGCTTTAGGAGGAGCTAAGGAGGGGCAGGGGAGAATAGGTGGGACGTGACAATGGACGAAAGGAATGTACTGTGTTGTTGCGTTCAAGCTCCGGGAAGAGATGAGCCTGCCTAGTGAACCTTCACAATTTACCACTGGAATGTGCTTAACGTGCCCACCTGGACCATCGATGTATATCTACATATTTTTGGTTTGTTCACTTTTTTCTTGAAACATGCTCCTTCGTATATCTTGGTATGTGCCGGGGGGCACCACAGGAGTGTACTTAACATGTCCACTTCGTATTTTCGTTTTTTTTTTTTTCGTTTTTTTTTTTCTCCCCTTTCTTTTTTTTTTCTTTTTTTTTTTTTTTTTTTTTTTTTAGAAAATACGTGTTTATGTCTAAGTATGTAGAGATACGCGCACATGGTCCTGTGACCACTCTCTCTTTTTTGGCCACTCGTTTATTTTTCCACCGTTTTTTTTCTTTTTTTTTTTTATTTATTTATTTATTTTTTCCAAATACAGGTGCTATGCGCATGTAGCAGTACGCGCACGTGGTCGTGTGACCACTTATCAGTATGTACGCTTCTTCTCACTTTTTCTTTTTTTTCTCTCTTTCTCTCGGCACGGCGATGTTATAAAAACGCATCGGCGCCTGGTAAATTTTGTCTTGATGAAGATCGGTCTCCGATCGAAACGTCACCAATAAACAGTTTTTTAGAAGCGTATATATATTTTTCCTATTTTGTTCTACGGCAACCGAAGCCAGACTCTTCATATATATATATATATATATATATATATACGCTTCTAAAAAACTGTTTATTGGTGACGTTTCGATCGGAGACCGATCTTCGGAGGAAGATCGGTCTCCGATCGAAACGTCACCAATAAACAGTTTTTTAGAAGCGTATATATATTTTTTCCTATTTTGTTCTACGGCAACCGAAGCCAGACTCTTCATAATCTACGTATAATTATATATATATATATATATATATATATATATATATATATATATATATATATATATATATATATATATATATATATATGTATATATATATATATATATATATCGGATTCTTTGAACGTCATTCACGCTGGACCCGACGTATTGTATGCAAGGAAGGGACGACGAAACTTTCTTGAAAGCGTCTTTACTGAACGTTTTCGGCTGGTGGACCAGCCTTCGTCAGAGTAAAGTAACAACAAATCATACATGGCTTTAAAAGCACTTTTCAGTAACAGGTCAGCGCCATCTGCACTGATTAGGACTACAATGCGCATCACAAAGTATCACGTGTCAAGAACAAAATATCACGTGTTTCAAGAACAAAGAAAAGAGAAAGAAAAAGAAAAAAAACGAAAAAAATCGAAAAAAAGCGCACACATACTCAAGACACGGCTCAAGAATCCCGTGCATGTACTGCGACATGGTACCATATGCTTATGTGTAGTTAAAAGATGTACATGCGCAGTGGTGTAATGACATTGCATGACAGTATAAGTACAATCTTAGTGATACATGAGTGCATCATCGCTCTTAATCTAGCGTAAGACAGGTCAGTTTTCCCTTACTTTCGTTGATTCCAGAGGAAACAGTGTTAAATTTATGAATGAGATACGATTCGCGAAGTTCACGGTCATGGCTGGTGCGGAATCCGCCGAAACGTTCAGTAAAGACGCTTTCAAGAAAGTTTCGTCGTCCCTTCCTTGCATATATATATATATATATATATATATATATATATATATTGTGAAGGGGTTTATTAGCCGTTCAGCGATGATACGCTTGTCAGCGACGACGCAGCGAGAGGCACAGTCCAGCGGTGGTGCTGCCCAAGATGCCGTATAAGCGGGTGGTCGCGCAGGCTGTGAGTGCATGGTGTACGCTGACTGCGGAAGCCTACGCACTGCCTGTGCATACGTGAGGGGCGCGGCTACAGGCTGCACGGGTTGCGCATAGGTGACAGGAGCGGCCACAGGCTGGGCTGCTGGCGCGTAGTTGACAGGTGTAGCAGGAGACGGCTCGTGGTACGCAAGGGGGACAGCGTGGGCGACCTCCTCGGAAATGACAGTGCGGAGCGTGGCGGGCAGACGGGAGGCGGGCTCGTGAGTGAAGGGAAGCAAAGAAAGTTGGCGAGCCACTTCCTCACGAACGAAGTCTCGGACCTGCTGAAGCAACGTGGAATTGTCATGCATGGTGTCAAGACTGGACAGCGACTCGCCGCTCCGCTGAGGCTGTCGAGTCAGTCCACGTTGCTTCTTCAACTCGTCGTAGCTCTGGCACAAGCTGACGACTTCTGACACTGTGCGTGGATTCCGAGCCACGAGCATGTGGAATGCGCCTTCGTCAATACCTTTGAGGATGCGTTGGATCTTGTCAGCGTCGGGCATGGAGTCGTTGATACGTCGGCAAAGGTCGACGACGTCCTCAATATAGCTGGTGAAGCTCTCGCCTGTCTGCTGAGCGCGGACGCGCAAGCGCTGCTCTGCGCGCTGCTTTCGGACCGCCGGTCGTCCGAACACTTCAGAGAACGACGTCTTGAAAGCGGACCATGTGGGGATGCCGTGTTTGTCGTTGTTGTACCATAGCTCGGCGACGTCGGTGAGATAAAATATGACGTAGCCTAGCTTGTCGGGGTCATTCCACTTGTTATGCGCGCTCACCAGTTCGTAGTGGTCAAACCAGTCTTCTACGTCGGTCTCATCTGCACCGCTGAAGATCTTTGGGTCCCGTATTCGAGGGATGCCGGTGCAGGTGACTGACTGGGGTAAAGGCGCCGGTGGGTTAGCGGTGTCGGTCATGATGGGCGGAAGCGTTCGGCTTCGCAGCTCCAGGGTGTAGCGACGGGGAAGTACAGCACTCTCCACCAATTGTGAAGGGGTTTATTAGCCGTTCAGCGATGATACGCTTGTCAGCGACGACGCAGCGAGAGGCACAGTCCAGCGGGACAGCAGCGATCAGAAACACGAGCCAAGCGAGCCAAGCGTTGGCGATGCTGCTGGATGGAGGCACATCTTCTTCTTCACAATATATATATATATATATATATATATATATATATATATATATATATATATATATATATATATATATATATATATATATACGGGACATGACGGCAAAATCAGCTGAGAGTGTCCATACAATTGCTATCGCAATAAAAGGCAACTCAAAGGCGCCGCTGCGAGACACTTACATCGGAGGTAGAATGTACGATGTTTCTGCAATAACAATTTCGTGCTTGTCTAGTTCATCTCGGCCTCGCCATATGGACCACCTATCCGGCCTCTCAGGAACTTTAGGCCTCTCACGTTTATAACTGCTGTATTAAGGCGAAAGCCTTTAATGTCTCATTCTCACGTCCGTCCGTGCCTCCATCCGTGCCCTGGCATGGTGCCAGGGGGGCCGCCGGGGCGCGCCAACGGACGCTGGTCGCGTCAGTCGAGCCTGCGTAGCGTTGCTTTGCCCAGCGTGTCCAATCATTCCATTCTGACCGACCCCGTCTCAATGGGCGCAGGCGTTCACCGAACGCACTTTGCAATTTACAAAGTGTCCTTCAATTTTCTGAGCGTGTTGCCAAACTAGCCAAGCTTGCTGGTGTTTTGCAAAGTGGATCGATTCATCTTCAGTCGAGGACACCTCAGAGGTCCTACAGGGATTTTCTTTTTACCCCCTTATTTCTTACTGTTTATTAACGACCATAATAACAATTGAATGGATGAATATTAAATAATGAAAAGATGCAAGCGAATTTATTTAGCACACGACTGTCTTCTCCGCTCACTCGCGTCATCGCCCTTGTCTTGGCTTACACGCACCTACTGCGCCACGTTTTCTTGACACGAAAGTGTTTTATGCCGGGGTCCACCATAGAGCGAAGTTGGGCTTGTTGGTGTAGCATAGTGAAACACATAGCGCGAATAATGACGGGGACACAGGAAGATAATTGTGTCAGCGCTGTTTGTGTTCTCTTGCTGTGTCGCCATCATTATTTGCGCTGTGTTTCACAAGCTCCACCTAGACTTTAGTGACGTATTTCCGTCACGGAAATGACGTTGAAAAAATACAAATCATCAGAAGACAAAGGAAAAAAAGTACCGCCAACGGGAGTCGAGCCTCCGACCTCTTGGTCCGCGCCAAGCGACGCCGGGCACGCTATCCACTGCGCCACGGTCACATAAACTAAACGCTTTACAAATGCGCTTTTATATCTACCACAGTCCTCTCACAGTGCTCTTGCTTAACCCTTTACGGTCTGACCCGCACAAACGTGTGGGTCAATAAAGACGCTCCCGAAACGGCACCTGTTTCAGTTTCGGTTTCATAGCTCTGTGCCCATGAAATCAATGTTTACGGGAATATATCTGTTTCAGTAGTTCAATAATTTCGACGCCAGAGGGCGAGTAATCTTCCACGAAAAATGCCGTCTGAGCACGTGCGCCGACAGCAGCTACCTCAGATGTGTATATCAACGCTCCTTCTTGTTATACATTTTTTTCGGGAGTGTATGCATATGAAAGGAATATTAAGACTTAGAAAAACAAACTTCGCTAAAAAATTTACGCGTTCTTTCCACACGCGCTGTGTACTCACGCGTGAAAAAGTCACCCGCACGTTTGTGCGTGCAGGGCTTTGGTCCTCGTCAAGTGCACGACAGAGCGGCGCAGGTTGGCTCGTTCGCGCGCGGTTGCGCCTGCGCATTCTGTTTTTTTTTATTGCGAAAAGCTTTCTTGGCATCTTATTAGGGGCTTTTAGCTTGTAGGAATACATCTTTACGTTACCGTGTTACCGGATACCGGAAGGAATCTGCGCATGCGCTGGTCTTTACGGAACGTAGACTTTTGCGTTTTACGTAGGCTTTACGTTTTCGGCCCTATCTCGCAACTGCTCGCAAATTCATCTTCGTTCGTGGCTACTCGCGATATCCGCTTTGAGGTGACTCCAGCCGCTGAGTCAAAATAAGCCGAAGTGCGAGCGATCACCCTAACTGTTTCAGCGGGATTGCCGAAACTAGTGTGACTTAGCATGCCGAAGCCGTAAACGTGAGAGGCCTAAAGCGCCTAAAGCCCCTGACATGCTGGATAGGTGGCGCCATCTAGCGGGACTAAGATGAACCAGGTCTCGTTACATAGAATTTCTATAAAGACATTTGTTTTCCGTGGCTTCATCACGGCTACCAGTGGTCATGTCACGCGAGATGGACATGCACAGCTTGCTTTGTGCGCCCACAATGTTAGCGTCTGAGCTTTCGTCTTGTTCCGCTATAGCAGGGGTCTCAAACTCGCATCAGCTAACGGTCTGCATTCACGCAAATTTACTTTCGCAAAGGCCAGGACAGTGGGTAGGAGGGGTGGGGGTGGAGAATATGTACCAAAGGTCACCTAATTTTGTCATTTGAAATACCTTTACCATATCTCGTATATCGGTCATTTCTGAAGGGTATTTGGTGGCGATATTCTAATAACATATCTATACCTATCTCCAAAATGACTAAAATCTGGACGCCGATTCTGAAATATAGACTTTTCTTTCACGGTTATGTATCAACGCATGGCGGACGCATGGTGGGTCTCAGAAGAAAATGCTTTATACCTGTCATGCCTATGTAGCTTAAAGACGTACTCATAAAGAGAATAATAAAAATGGGACGAAGGCAGTCGTGTGCGGGCCGCGGGGCGTGTGTTTGAGACCCATGTGCTATATAGTGCGAGAGATACATGATACTGCCGCAACAACGTTGGAATGTGCACGAATAGCATAGGCTATTAAACGAAGGCGTCGCACAAAGTATATTCGCTTATGAAATCTCCGGCTTGAAAAAAGACTATTACAAATTCCGCACCATGTGCTTGAGGTCCTTTACCTCGAACCACATGAGTCAGCGTCGAAAAGCTTCTTCGCGCCTTTATTACCAAACTGAAACAAACCTCGAAAATAGATGAGATCTCTTCGTCCATGTAGTTCACTAAGGTGGAGCGTTGGGCTAGTTGGTGCTGCATATTTTCAATGTTTCACAGCGCATAGAACAAGGACAAACAAACTGTGTGTCTCATCTTTGTTTGTCCTTGTTCTATGCGCTGTGAAACATTGAAAATTCGTCCATGTCCTGTCAGTCCAATGACCACCTTCTACTAGTACAACATCGTTAGGAAGGCGTACACCATTATAATATGGAAAGAGAGAGAGAGCGGTGCAAAACATCCATAACATACACTGCTGAAAACTGCAAGGAGAAGCCCTTAAAGAGCAGTTTTATAGATGACATTGAAGAGCGGCATGACGTTCGGGAGCGAGAGAAATGAAGGGATGAGCTGGACGGCTATGTTCATTGTGCGCAGAGACAGCCGAAATTTGCTCCATTGGTGGAAGTTAAAAACAAAGGCTCGCGACGCCTTCACAATTCGCAAGACTCCCCCTGCGGCTAGCGCAAGCAGGGCGAGAAACTTGTGACTGATATGTGATGAAACAGTGCTTGGCGTGCTCAAAGCCGGTATCTTTTGATAATTTGATATTGATAATTTGATCACAAAGACATGTGAAGAAACAAGGTCTAAAATATGCCACAAAAAACTGCTATAGTTTGTACACTAGCAGTGGTGTGACAGATGAAAAACATGCTGTGACAAATATTTTTTTTTGCTTCCTTTCGGCAGCTCATGCGTACTTCTAAAGGCAGGCACACGTGGTGCGCGCGTTTCATTAAAATTTTTGTCTAGGTTAGTGTAGTTACAAGAACGTAATAAATTTTGATTTCTTTCTCTATTTCCCTTGCTGTGGCAAGGTGCTACTATGCTGAAGACAGGCGGTACGTATCCAGAAGGGTGCGCGATTGGCTTTTTCGTTAGAGCATGATTTAAATTTTATTAGACCACAATGTAAACAAAGGGAAGAGAGCGTTCTGTTCCTTGTGTCCTCTATTTTTTTGCGCTCTGTATTGAAACTGAACTCATGCTGCAAATCACCTTCCTTGCTACAATATCTGCAGCAAAACGCTCTTGATGATCCCCATGGTAGCTGTACGTCTCGGCACCCAGAACGGGAGCCTTAATTGTTCACAGTCATTGTGAACGAGGCTTTCATTCTGGGTCCCGCAACGTCAAAACATTTTTATTCTCTTTTGGTCGCTGTCCTCGTCTTCTTATTCAATGATTATTCCTGTCCAGACGGGTGTCCGCCAAAGCCTTGGTGTCCGTCAAAGCCCTGATTGCATCCCCATAGTATTTGCAGAAAAAGTGGGTACAGTGTACCACTGCCAAGTAAACATTCTTTGCATCCAGTATATCTGCTTACCTGTTTCCACCATGAGCCCCTTTTTACTACAAATTACAGTTGGCTAAAGTATAATTGTTAGCGAAGCATGCGCCACCAAAGCGTATATATTTCCCACTTAAAACACCATGTTGTCGATTCCATCTTCGGGCAACACCACCTAGATTATTGGATCGGGCCCGATCTGCGGTCGGGCCGGGCCGGGCCGGGCCGGGTAGGCGAATTTTTTTCCTCGGGTACGGGCCGGGCCCGGGTCTGGCTTTGAGTCACCGGGCCGGGCTCGGGCGGGTAAGTTTAAACAAGTTCCGGGCCTGGGCCGGGCCCGGGCCGAAATTCCCGGCCCGTGCAGAGCTCTATCATTGATCATGGGCATTAGTCGTCGGGATACAAATGTACCACCCAGCGTCAACGTGGATGCATCCACGTTATACGGTGCTATAACTGTCAAACACCAATAGACATTGTGCAAGCTCTCTTATATGAATGTACATAAAACATTCAACTACTGCTGTAAGGGCACGTTTCACTTTTTGTTATACCGATTCCTATGACGGAGGGATCAGCCATGTTTCTTTTTTTCTTTTCTTCGCCTCTCTATTTCTCCACTTTGCCACTGGATCGTCTCGGTATACATTCCGCGTTAGGATCCTTGGTTAGGGATGCCTCGATGCTCCTCCTCCCTCGCCTCTCCGTGGAGGGTGGCGACATTAATTGTTGGTACCCGTTGGAATCGAAGCGACTAAACAGCCACCAAAACATGCCCATGTTGCCTGACCACTTTTTGGTGCTGTCCCCAGAAAATTCCGAGCGAGATGTACCTAGCCTAGTCATGTGACTCCACCAGATGTTCTCTGGCTCTACGAGCGTGCGAGATCCACGGAAAGTTCGCTCAGGCACACCACGGACCCTGGCAAAATACTGAGAACCGCGAAGCGGCGCCGTTACGGGCGCGCCAGTGACCGCGAAGCTGCACGTCGTGGGTTACGGGGCCCCAGGCACTCCCCAGTAGCTTATAGTGAGCAGTAGCCTATAGTGACGGCAGGTAAGGAAAGGCGCTAGTAAAACTGGCCTTATAGTGAGCAGTCGCTCTTTAGTGAGAGCAGGTTGCGCTATACTGAGTCGGCGCAGCAGGCGCGATAGTTAAAACAGTAGGAGAGCGAAGCGATCCGTGATACTGAGAGCAGAGTATTAAGAGAGCGAAGCGATCCGTGATAGAGAGAGCAGAACTTATCTCTCCGGAAAACCATCGACGTCTATAGCGTTGAAACGCCACACTTCTGCGACACCAAACAGAACCCTGCCGTCACTCCGGCACACCGCGGACGCTGGCAAAACACTGAGAACCGCGTACACAGACTGCTGGTAGCCTTAGCAATCTTACTAACTTCGTAGCATACACTCGCGAAGTAGCACAAGAAAGCAGGACACACATACACAAAACCTTCGAAAAAGACACGCCGTCGAGCGCCTCCAACTTCCAAGTTTCACGTACGCCCCTGCCCTTCGTTAACTTGACTAGGGAATTTCTGGGCACACCCAGGTACACCAGGGAGCTAGTTTTGCTCGGCAGCACAGGGTAGCCAACATGAACCAGGCCTATACCGCTAACATTAGGCGTTGTTTAGGTGGCTTTTTAGTCTCGCGCCGTTAGATTGCCCACCCCTTCGCTCACGCCCCACGCGCGTGCGAACGCAAGCTCGCAGAGTGGCTTGGTGTCTGCGCTCCGAAAAGCATGCCTTGATGTTGCGTGCCCAAGTGCACGAAAGCTGTTTACAACCCCGCGCCCGCCGTCCGCTGCTCAGGAGTGGGTACCGAAATGGCGCAGATGTCGCCGCCCTCCTCAGAGCGACGGTGTACGAGGAACATCGAAGAACTCTATTCCAGGACGCCTATTTGACAGACAGGGCATGTGCGCGTGCACTTAATTATGCGCTTACCTAAGGTTTTACGTCATAAGAAGGGCTAGGCAGCCTCCGTCATCGCACTAGATAATTTGTATAATGATACGTCGGCTCTACCTAATAAGTAATTCCTTTGAATCTATCGGTTGAAGATAGTTCGGCCAACAATGATAGTTTATTGTGCGGGATAATAGAACGGCGTGATTTGGGTGCGCATCACTAAAAGACATATTTTGGCACGGCCTTTAAGATTCTTCGAAAAAATCATTACATCTATCTGAGACCATCACAATAAGACAATGCACTGTATGATATGCTTGCTGCAGTTAACGATAGATGGAGCGCGCGTCGGTTACACCAGTAAATTTCTGTTTCCAGTCTGCCTGACCGGCGGGTCGAATGGATTCACTTGGCATCCCGTTTTAGCCACGTTTCGCTCGTGGCTACGTTATCGCGCGCGCCCATGGCGTTCGTTGTCGTAGTATACTTATCTCGACAATGAACCATTGCGTACGACAGCTTACGCACCTTTCGAGTTTGAATTCGCAGCTGCTGCTCAAAAGAAATCACATGTATAAAAAGCAGAGCAAACGCACGTCCATGGCGTTTGTAAAAGTTGCACAATAAATAAAACTGAAATGCGGTGGCCTTGTTCGTGTTCGGATTCATTCATTTTCAGACAGCATGAATTGAACTGTTCTCGCAATTTAGAGTGTGCCTTCCTGTTCGGTTCACGCTGCACGAAAGATGTGGTCTTGGAGCGCAAGATTTGTGCGTGTAATATTATCTCGAGTTTAACATCGCAGAACCATGATTTGATTATGAGGGGCGCCGTAGTTCAGGGCTCCGGAAATTTCGACCACCGGAGATTCTTTAACGTGCACCTAAATCTAAGCACACAGGCCTAAACATTTGAGTTGTGCGTGTTCTGAGCAAAGAATGAAAACTAGTTCAAAACCATATGGTGGTGGTGGTAAAAACATTTATTGCCAGCAAATGGCGTCAGTAGAAAGCGCGCATTAACCAGCTTTCTTCATGTTGTTGCCATTAAACATATCTTCAAGTATCAATAATAGCTACCCTTGTGGAAGCTTTTCTTTTCAAAAATAGCCTTTTGTATTGTCACGGCCACACGGTGTTGGGGTATCCGCATCAGGAAGATGCGACGGGGTGACGAGTTATTGTATGTGCACATTCACACTGCTACTGTCTAGTATATTCCATTTGTGATCAGTATTTTTCTTTTTTACTTAAAGAGTCAGTATCATATTTGATAAGATGGCAATTTAAGCTTTTATGCGATAACTACGCACGAAAAGCGCTTTGTTTGCGTTGTGTCCACGCGTCTTCCTTGCTCAGAACACGCATAAATCTTGCGCTCCAAGACCACATCTTCCGTGCAGCGTGAACCGAACAGGAAGGCACACTCTAAATTGCGAGAACAGTTCAATTCATGCTGTCTGAAAATGAATGAATCCGAACATGAACAACGCCACCGCATTTCAGATTTATTTATTGTGGAACCTTTACAAACGCCATGGACGTGCGTTTGCTCTGCTTTTTATACATGTGCTTTCTTTTGAGTAGCAGCTGCAAATTCAAACTCGAAAGATGCGTAAGCTGTCGTACGCGATGGTTCGTTGTTGAGATAAGTATACTACGACAACGAACGCCATGGGCGCGCGCGATAACGTAGCCACGAGCGAAACGTGGCGAAAACGGGATGCCAAGTGAATGCATTCGACCCGCCGGTCAGGCAGATTGGAAACAGGAATTTACTAGTGAAAGCGACGCGCGCTCCATTTATCGTTAACTGCAGCAAGCATATCATTTTCAACGCTTGGCGGCGCTGACCTCAGTCCAAGCGAGCCGAGGCCACGCGTCGGAGCGTTCGAGTTAAAGGTGCTGACGGCTGTACTCTATAAAACATACGTACACCAAATAAGCAGGGCAACTGTGGTCCTTCTTTGTGTGAGCATGCCAATGATTAGTATGGGAAGGAAACATTATTTAAAGGACCGGCCTTTTTATTCTTTGCACAGAGGAAGAAGATGGTGGTGAAGAGGACGGCGCTGAAAGTGAGAAGCAGAAGCCGACGCCAAAGGCGGAGGGGAAGAATGGTGAGCGTTTGCAACGCGTCAACTGTTTCATTGCATTTTATAGCGAGAGTGTCGCCTGCTATCGCCATAACAGTAGAGCTTGGTAACTTAAGCTAGAAAACCCAGATTATTATAATTATTGGCAATAACAGTACTTATGGAGACATATAAGCGCGATCGATGAGACTTGCGGTATCGTATGTCTAAAGAACAGCACTATTTGTGGTAATTCAGCGCATATATAAAGCTATCAGCATCATGAACCTCCTCGCGCTCGCTTCGTCCTCTTCTTCGGCTTATGCTTCAGTCCCACGACACCTGTGCCAATGAGTACGACGTCGAATGCAATAACTTGGATGTGCGAGTCTGTTACGTTACTAAAAAAACACGTAACATCACGCACCAACCCGTCACGCCACTTAAATCACGTAAGATTAGGTATCAACTAGTCACGTCATATGTTCTGGCCTAAAACCACGCAACAGATATCGCATCATCAACAGCTAGCCACGTGACATTTTCCGCCAAAACCGCACAACACGTGCGTAGTGTGGGCAACCGACCGAAACTGGAGCAGAACAGTACAGCCTAGCTATAGACCTTTTCACAGGAGAGAAAAAACGCCACCATGTTGGTCTGTGCGCGGGAGTACAAAGGCTGAGGTCACAGTCTTCGAAGTGAATTTTTTGGGGGGTCACACCTTTTTAGCGCAGCCCAGAGAGGATTATGGCGGCACCCAGGGAGCGGTCAGGGAAAAGGTGTATACTTAGCAAAAAATTCTGGCAGTTTCGCACTAGTTATGCTAAGCCTGAAGGAAGAGTGCAGCTGGTTGGCCCTTGTTTGTATTTTTTTCTTATTTGTATATACAAGTAAAAATACGCTAAGAACGATGTGCCTTGCATCGAAAAGCTTGATAAGCAAGGATCATAATTCTGTCTTCTGCTTCATTGTCCTCTTCAATCTCGACCGAGACAGCCATACCCACTGACTGCTCTTGGGATTTAATTCAAGATAAATATACATGTACGATCGCTATTAATATCTCTTCAATACATTTGTATTCCATTTGAAAACCTCTGACGAAGTTTTCATACTCATCTATGCTGAGAATATGTACATTTATTCGGCACCGTTATCCCAATTTCACACGACGCCCAGGTTAGGGGACATACTTGGTGATAACTTCCTAGGCAGCACGCAAAGGAGTACCTTTATCACTTCGACATTGCAGCCATTGCAGTTAATTCAGAGATGCCCCGCTACGGAAGACATGTGATGCTCTCACCTCGCTCTGCCTAATAATTTAAGGGTTCATATAGAACTGTCCCACAGAAAAAAAATGATTTATAGGCTTATTTGCTCCTAGAGGCTTGTACTTATTTTAGCGGGTATTGCAGTGAAAGCAGTGTTGCCAAATCTGTCTTGTAAAGCGCATATTGTAAATGCAAGTTTGAAAGGAAAGGACATCGTGTTCGAAACAGGTATGAACCCTGACACCTAAGTATATGGTTACTACATAATAGCGCGCCATGAATTATGTTACTACCTACAGGCAGAAGGATCGAGAGGTGGGCCAGTTGGTAATTCATTTTCTTTGTTCAACGAACTGGGAGGGCAGAAAAAAAACACGAAGGACGAATCGAAGCGCCTGTGTTGTGTGGTTCTTCGCTTCGTCCTTCGTGTTTTTTTCTGCGCTCCCAGTTCGTTGAACAAAGAAGAAATTACCTACAGGGAGGGTTACTCTGTAAAGTGCAGATGTACAGACAAGGGGCAGTATTGCTTGAAAATTGTTTATGACGAATTAAGTTTTAATTCAAAGAAAATAATAAAAAAAGATTGTGTAGTTGAAGCTTCTTGGTGCAGGTAAATTTTAGGACAACGTTTCCTTATTACAAATTAGGCCCTAAAATTAGCTCCACTGAGATGAAATTTCTGTCGCTGTGTAGGCTATAATTTCGCCATGTGCAATTGCTGCGTTCGTCTTATTTACTATACGCCCCGTTAATGTGCCGTTTGTTTCGCTTCTTTATGTATCAAGTGGCGGTCCCCTACCTACGGGCTAGACTCTTTTACGGGTGAAATTTAGGTGACGCCACATTGTTTTGTGGCCGTGCCGTTTTGTATCCTTAACAATTAAACACACTGCGCCATGGTAGAGGCATATGCGTTAAAACAGTTGTATTTGTGCAATGGCCGCTTTTTGACGTTATTATTTCACGTGATGACATACACAAATAAAAAAAACTTTCGTTGAAAAGCGCGAAGTGGCGGGGGCTCATGTGTCGAATGTACAATTGTTTCCAAAGAATAATTTATTTTCTTACACAAGTTTTACTCCCTCTTGTTTCTTCCTCAATGTAGAAGAAGGAGAAGAAGAAGAAAAGGAAGGTGGCACGCCCAAGTCTAGCTCGGCAATAACAACATCAGCAACAGAAACAACAGCAAAGCCAGCTACGACACCAGCGCCACCGCCTCCAGTTGGTAAGTGACATTGGATACCACGAAACGTTCACATCTGTGACTACAGTGGCGCTGTAGTGTGATTTCTCAGATTCCTATGAATACAATGAAAACGTGTTGCTTCTGAGACCATACTTTAAGTGGATGGACTCAGAAAAAAAAACGCATGTTTAGAAACATCAGAACTGTGCTCAGCATTTATAGCTTTGAAAATACTTGTGACCTTTGAAGATACAAAGGTACTAAGGATATCAACGTACAATTTAAATATCACAGAAAATATTCTGGGGCGTCTATAACTTGGTGCACACATATCCACTCCAGCCATGTGCAAGAAGTAGGCGTTGT
This sequence comes from Rhipicephalus appendiculatus, assembly GCA_030522465.1. Lineage (NCBI taxonomy): Eukaryota > Metazoa > Arthropoda > Arachnida > Ixodida > Ixodidae > Rhipicephalus > Rhipicephalus appendiculatus. The sequence goes on along the minus strand of JALIZH010029524.1, from coordinate 13,221 downwards.
ATCATTTAGACCTGCACATGATCTCACCCTTTCATTCTTTTTCTGCATGGATCTGATTGCTACGATTTGGTAAATATAAACAAGTACGTACGTGGGGGCTAGGAAAAAGAGAAACAAACAAAACATTGCCCGCGTATATGCGTGCTTCGCAGCAAATATCGTCGAAAGACGGTAGTCTTCTGCCAGCCGTACTACATGAATCCTGGTCCCATCCACGGCCACCCGTGATGGTGTTCTCGTACCACTTCCGTCCTGGGATGACCAAGCGTCTTCTCGCCGCAAGCGCGCTGTTTTTGGTACCGTTGAAGAGCAGTTGACTAGAACGAGAAAAATTGTTTTGCTCTTTAGTGTCCCTTTAAGTTGATTGCGGAGAGTAGGCTAGAAAATGTACTGATTTTGGCGAATGCGTAGCAAGTAGCCTTATTTGTTTAAGTGAAAGGCGTCAAAAGCCGAGAAGTCGCGTAGAGCTACCGCGAAAAGAGCCTCCCTTGTTTGCCGCGACGGGGGCAGATTGCGCCTGCTATCGTGCGTCGGATGAAACACGCGGCACTTCGCACGACCGCGGAGACAGACGGCGGCTGTTCGCTTTTGCGAGGTAGCCTGAATTTTCAGTGCAGCCTGAGAAACACTAGGGTCTTTAGAAATACGTATCTATGTACTTTATAATAAAGGATCACACCACCAAATACTTACGTATTGACGTTGCGCCTAAGATATGCGTAATATTTGCTTTTTGATCGAGAATGTTCACAAGTATGAACGCAGCTCCTTATTCAAGATGGCTGGGCGTTCAGCAAGTGCTTAAACTTTAGCTGGGTGGCTGAACCGTGCGACAGACAAACAGATAGACAGAACAATATTTCTGCTTTGAAATATGCCAAGAAAGACTATCCTCTTTCAAAGCACATGACTGACACAAGGAACAGTACAAGTAATAATCCCAATGAAGCTTTACGCTGGTGGCTTATGTACTCGTAAAGCTACATATAGAGACAAGCTCAAATCGTGCAAAAGCCCTTGGCTGTCGTTCCGGAGCCCTGGAAAAACACATCCTCCCCCTAGCACTTTTTCACAGAATCTGAGCCTCCCTGTGCGCAGTGGCGCCCCTGGCGGCAGTCTCTATACCAAACTTGGCGGGAAGTTTCGTGAGCGGTAGAAAGTTACTAAAAACTCCGATAATACTAAGCTTCGAATGCACATTAGCTTAAAATTTTCGCACACCAGTAGCTTATTGTGCAGCGATCGCGTAGAGGGATGCAGCGATGGCCTAGAGGTAGAGCATCAGCCTAGCATGCAAGAGATCCGTGGTTCGAATCCCGGTGCAAGACTATTCCCAACCGGATTGAAAAAACTCCGCGTCTTGATGGAATGCATAAAAAGGCCTGAGGTGCGGCCTCACTGGTGACCACAGCCGCCAATGCACTCCCTTAGAGCAGGATTGGCCACTCTGGTGCAGTACTTCGCCACTACCTTCCACATGAATAGAGCAATTAACCCTCGGCCCTCAGTCCTTAGCCTAGGCCACCATTGGAATCTGAACTTGGCTACATTTAACACTAGAACGTTATCTAGTGAGGCGAGTCTGCTGTGCTATTAGAGGCTCTTAAATGGGATGTAATAGGATCAGTGAGGTTAGGGAGGACACATGAGGCTTATGCGGTGCTGAAGAACGGACACGTTCTATGCTATCATGGCTTAGTTAAGAAAAGAGAAATTGGGTGAGGTTCCTTATTTATAAAATTATAGCTGGCAACGTAGAGCAATAATAACTACAGCATGCATTAGTGAAAGGGGTGGCAAATATCGAAATTAAACTTAACGAGAGGTACAAGATGAAGGTGGTACAGGCCTACGCGCCTATATCCAGCCATGATGATGAATTGAACGAACGCTTCTACGAAGACGTTGAATCAGCGATAAGTAAAGACACAGTATACAGTACTGATGGGCAACTCTAATGCCAGGGTAGGCATGAAGCAGGCTGGCGACCATGCAGTGGGGGGAATACGGCATCGCTTCTAGAAACGCCAGAGGGTAGTTCCTAGTAGAGTTCGCAGAGCGAAATGATTTACGGATCTGGAATACTTTCAACAGCAATACGGCTAACCGTAAGTGGACGTGTATGAGACCTAATGGCGAAACTAAAAATGAAACATACTTCATACTGTGTGTCCATTTATACATAGTACAGGACGTGCAAGTAGTTAACCAGATCCGATGTAGTAACCATATAATGGTAATATTTTGAATTCGCGTAGACTTGAGCAACGAACGGTAGAAATTGATACGCAAGAAGCCAAATAATGAACCAGCGCTGAAAGGGAAAGTACAGAAATACAGAGTTTCACTTCAGAATAGATACGCGGCTCTAACCGAGGAAACCGACCTTAGCGTTGACGCAATGAATAATAATCTGACTGGTATCATTAATGAGTGAGCAATGGAGGTCGGGGTATTGTCATTACAACACATAACCCTGGCAAACTATACCAGGGGACGAAAAACCTCCTTAAGAAACGTCAAACCATAAAAGCCTCAAATGTAACAGACAAAATAGAGCTGGCGGAGCATTCGAAGTTAATTGATAGGCGTAAGGTACCCGACATAAGAAGGTATAACATGGAGATAATTGAGCATGCTCTAAAGAACGGAAAAAACCTCAAAGCTGTGAAGACAAAACTGTGCATAGGCGAAAACCAGACGTATGCATTAAGGGACAAGCAAGGCAAAGTCACCACCAATATGGATAGAATAGTTGAGGTAGCGGAGGAGTTTTACCGAGATCTGCACAGCAACAGAGACAATCAGGATGATTTTGTAAGAAGCAGTAATAGACAAGAGGTATTTGGCATCCCACCAGCAAAGGCAGGGGGAAGTAAAGAAAGCTCTAGAAGCAATGCAAAGAGGCAGAGCCGCTGGTGAGGGTCAGATAACATCAGACGTGCTGAAAGATGGTGGAGAGGTTGTGTTGGAAAAGCTGACTACCCTTCATACAGAGTGCCTCTTGAGGGGGAGAGTACCAGAATCTTGGAAGAATGCCAACATCATCTTAATCCATAACAGAGGGGACGTGAAGGACTTCAAAAATACAGGCCGATCAGCTTACTGTCCGTTGTCTACAAGGTATTTACAAAAATAATAGCTAATAGAATTAAGACAACATTAGAGTTCAATCAACCAAAGGACCAAGCACAATATCATGCAGGCTACTCAACAGTAGATCATATTCATGCTATCGGTCAGGTGATAGAGAACTGCGCGGAATACAACCAACCACTATACATAGCCTTCATAGATTACGAGAAGGCATTTGATTTGGTGGAGATAGCAGCAGTCATGCAGGCACCGCGGAATCAGGGAATCGACGAAGCCTATATAAACGTACTGGAAGAAATCTACAGCCGATCCACAGCCACCATAGTCCTCCATAAACAAAGCGACATAATCCCAATAAAGAAGGGTGTAAGACAGAGAGACACGATCGCTCCAATACTATTCACCGCGTGGTTCCAGTAGGTTTTGAGGGCCCTAGATTGGGAAGAGTTATGAATAAGAGTTAATGGAGAGTATATTAGTAACCTGTGATTCGCTGATGACATTGCATTGATGAGTAATTCAGGGGACAAATTACAGCTCATGATTGCTGAACTGAATACAGAAAGCAAAATAATAGGTCTGAACATTTATATGCATAAAACTAAAGAAATGTGGAACAATCTCGACAGAGAACAGCGCTTTGCGATGGGCGGCGAGACACTGGAAGTTGTAAAGGAATACGTCTACTTAGGACAGGTAGTAACCTGCGGAGCCGAACCATGAGAGTGAATTAACTAGAAGAATGAGGATGAGATGGAGCACATTCGGCAAGCATTCTAAAATCGTGAATAGTAGTCTACTACTATCCCTCAAGAGGAACGTACATAACAGCTGCATCTTACGGGTACTCACCTAGGGAGCAGAAACCAGGAGACATACAAACAGATCTCAACTTAAATTGAGGACGACGCAGCCAGCGATGGACAGGAAAATGATAAGTGTAACCTTATGAGACAGGAAGAGAGGAGAGTGGGTCAGAGAACAAACGGGGGTTAGAGTTATTATAGTTGAAATCAAGAAGAATAAATGGACATGGGCCGAACACGTAGCACGTATGCAGGATAACCGCTGGTCATTAAGGGTAACTGACTGGATTCCAAGAGAAGACAAACGCTTGAGGGGAGACAGAAAATCAGGTGGGAAGATGAGATGAAGTTCGCAGGTATAACGTGGCAGCAGAAAACACAGGACCGGGTTGATATGCGGAACATGTCAGATGCCTTTGCCCTGCAGTAGGCGTTGTCAGACTGCTGCTGATGCTGATGACGACGAATATAATTTTGGTGATGTAATTCTTCCATCTTCGTGAATGTGTATTCAGATGACTTTAGTGTACGAAGTCAGCTGTATACATGTTTTCCAAAGTGTGGCATGAGATACCACTATCAGATTGTGATGAGCTATAGAGGATTGTTATCGGTCAAGCAGTTCTATCATGTCAGTAAGCATAAAACAGAAGTTCTGTTCACTTGAACTCCAGTCAGAATCTCGACAACAAAGTGAGCAAGGTAACTAAAGAATCCATATGTCGCGCTCAAGTACTAATTTTGCATTTCTACTGATAATGTCTCTAACCTGACGTCACAAATTGCTGTAATCTTCTACAACAAACTGATCAGCGGGGGAATTAGATTAAGGCTTCCAATCAGGGTGTCTGAAATAGCATGTAATAGAGTTCTCCAGAGGTTAATGGCACCCAAATGCGGCTGAATATAAATAATAAACGTTGTAACTTATAATTAGGACGACTGTACTATTATGAACATCTTGCACTTTTTGCCGGTGTTCATGTTTGTGTATAATGTGGCTATACACAGCACTTCAAGAAACTGAACTGTAGTGGAAGCGTCGCAAAGATTATCTTATCGCGACAAACTAACGTTCGGGTGCCGACGCTTATCTTGATTGCCTTCCTGAGTTACAGGGTGCAAATGAAGCAAGCAGCCAGAAATGACAGGGAATTCTATGCTTGTAAATTGCATCGCCTGCCGACAAAGAATGGTAGACCGACGAATGGCAGACCATTGTCGGTTTGAGTGCTAGCCAACAATGGATAAAAAATCCACTTTATTTGATGGAGCAAATGCCAGCCATGGCATGTAGTCACAGAAGCAAGCACTTACGAACTTTATGAACAAGCAGCCTGCTGATTACCACACATTCCTGCCAATCATCGCTAGGATTTCATGTTCGGTCGCTGCATCTTACAAAACCTACCTTCAAATGTATACAGATGCCGTTTCGTTTTGTCACGAGTGTGTTGGGTGGCGGTATCACGTCTGAGTAAATACTTCCTTTTAGTTGTGGAAACAGTAGTCTGAAGGCGCACTGTGGAAGTAGATATGGTCTATAATGACAACAAACGGATGCAGCTTTACGAAAGTGATACTGCGAAAATTTCATCGAGTTCGAAAATCGTAACCTAAGATTGTACGAGTCGACATGGTGAGCGACAAGTTTGAGAAATTAACATTCGGTTTTCGAAATATTGATTATCGCCTCATGTTCTGATGCAGGTTGCCACATGGCGCAGAAATCAGTAAAGTACTTTTCGGCGAAAAACTCCGCACCTGCAAGTAGGCAGTGGAGCTGAAGATAAAGGGGACATAACTTGTCTTCCACATGTCGTCTATTTGTCAGAAAAGCGATCCCGTGAGAGTGGCCTTTAGTCTCTGTTGCAAACTATCTGCTTCTTGTCAAACTATCTGCAAACTATCTGCTTCTTGTCCTTATTCATACGCCCACCTCGATTTCGCTCACGCCAACTTGATCATCATCATAAGGTTGACACACCATTTTTTTCAACTACTGCAGGCTCGCAATCATTTGTTCCCAGGACAGCGGGTGATTGGAATCACTTACCAGCCTTTGTAACTGATATAACTGATAAAACTGCTTTTAAAAATGTCTTATCCAGCGTACTGTAACACTACATGTTTGTTTGTTTCTTCAACGCCTTGTACATTACCAAATTTTAGTGTTTATTTTGCATAATGCTTCCACTTTTACCTTTACCTTCTTGTTGTTATTGTTGATGCTTTTTTGTTTACTATGTACACCCCCCACCGCCTCTGTAATGTATTTATATCCTGAGGGTACTTCAAATAAATAAATAAATAAATAAATAAATAAATAAATAAATAAATAAATAAAAATACCATGCAAATTACCGTATGCTCCTGGTGCTAACAAAGTTATCGTTGTAAACCGAATGGTTCACTACGGTGTCGCTATAGCAGAACAGTGGAAAAAATAAACACTCAGCGCCTTAAAGACACTTCAGCCGGGTAAATATTTCACAAATTCATTGAAAGTGGGATTGCGCAGCATGTCGAGTGGCGTGCATAACTGGCTCGAAACCTGCATGGAGACTCGTCTAACGACAGATTTTGGTATACTTTGATGTTCTGATGTTGCAATGGAGATGGCAAAACTCAATCAATTCTGGACTAATACAACTAATTTATAACAATATTCGTCAAAGAGACCTAGCATTGCAGCAATTTTCTAAGGTTGTTCGTGGCGTTAGCAGATGTGTAAATGCGCCAACACCTACGATTTTTTCTGAAATCCCTACACTTGGACGATAAATATAGAAAAAGTGTAGCATTGATACAGGAATTACTATTTGTCATTATTTTAAACTGCAGACTTCGTATATACATACGGTTTTCATGTTACAAACGAAAACAACAGAACCTCTTTATGACAATAATATGCTTTCTCCAAAAAATAGGAAGCGGCGGACAAGATCAAAAGGGAGGCGGATCTCCAACTCAGCCTGGGCCAGCCAAAGGCAAAGGTATTTTATCTTTTATTACTCGGTGTCTCTGGCAAACCGCTGTCCAATCAACCTGACCAGCGAAGTGCTTACTGAGTCAGTATGTGCTGGAATAGAGCGAAACCTCGGTGATAGGAATCTAATGGGACCACCAAAAATATTCATATCATCCGAAATTCGTATCACCATAAAACATGGAAGATTAGCATGCGACAAAAGAAGGTTGGTGTACGTTTTCATTTATTGTTTTTCAGGGTATATGACCCGTACGCGTGTGTATCATTAATGAACCAGGTGCGCTGTGACCCGCGACAGCAGTAGCCCCTTCCAAATTTTAGTGTGCTTTTTTCGCATGACACCGGAGTACTGCGGCGGCGAAAGTAACGGAAGAAGCGCTTTAACGCAATAGATCAAGGCCACAAAATTTCAGAACCACGGTCTTATGTTATCATTTTGTTATCGCGTAGATGTTGGGGATGTTTTATTGGACATTTATGGCCGTGCCCGCACAAGTGCGACCTCAACAGTCACGCATGTTGACGTTGTGAGGCCTGACTCCTTCGCCAAGGCCGTCCTCGCCTTCTTTCGGTCTTCGTCCACTTGTCACAGGATGTCTGGTGCTCGAGGCAGGCACGTGTAAACACAGTACAACGACAGCAGTCCGCATAGACGCGTTAGAAAAAGAAAGCATGGCGCCATTGCCTTCTGTAATTTCAACGCGAAGGCACACGGAAGCACATCATAGCCTCAAAGATTCGCGCACACAATCTCGGAGGCCTTGACGCGTTTCTGAAGGTTTATTCTCACCGTAAGAAAAATATTTTTATTACACCATGAATCTGACGATTTGGCGGTGCGGCGCGCATGCCCGCGGTTGCGTTACCGCGCTCGCAGGTGGTTGGCGCGTCTTCCACGACAGCGCGGACAACACCTCTTCGTACCTTAGCGGTAGCGCACGCTCTTATCAAACGTCTCGGGGTGAAAATCGGTTCTCAACCACCATACTCCATTACAATGCAGGCCAATGGGCCTTGGCCGGGACGAAAGAAAAATTCGTATCACCCCGAAATTCGTATGAGCTGTGATCGTATCAACGAGGTTTCACTGTAGGCGCAATCACAGAGATGAGGCTTATGACATGAAACGTAACTGGCTGTGTCTACACTCTAAGAACTAAAGGAGGAAAAGGGGTATCGACGTTGATACTTTCGAAGAATAAATAACCTGCCACACCCATTCCTCCTTTATCGGTGTAACAGTGAAGGGACGAACTGTTACTCCCCGTTCGCGGTTACTCCTCAAGGGAGCAACAGTTACTTTCTGCACAAAAGAAAAGTCAGTTCTTGGTTGACTTAACCAGCATTTTGAAGTTTTGAGGCATTTTGATTAGATGTGCAATCGATATACAAGAATCACATTCACAAATGAATTTCAGAAAATGACACAGCAAACACACGGGATTCGAAGTCATCACCACTGAGTCAGCATTCGCGTACACTAACCACTACACCACACCACGCTGTGACACCGTCTGGAAGGAAACAGGTTTATGTGGGCACCGATGGGTCGTTTGCAGACGGAGCGAACATTTCTGCAGTTACTCCAAGAAAAAATGGCGCTCTGCTCCCTGGGGAGGATAGCGCCCCCCCCCTTTTTTTTATTTTTTTTATTTTATTGCACATGGCACGGCAAGAAGGGCGCTTTCGCGCCCTTCTTCCCGTGCCGTGTGCAAATTTTTGCACACAGTTTGTCCCTTGGGGGAGAAAAGCCCCCCCTTTTCGGGTTAACTGTGCAGTTAACCCGAGTGTACATTGTACTATGAATAAGTCTATTTACGAAACTAGCCTAATGAATCACACGAGTGCAACTCACAGATAATACTACATGGCACTATAATACGGTGGATCTTCCCGGATGGTTTTTGAAAGAAGACAAACTGCTAAAATAGTCAACATAAGCGTTCCGCATCATTCTAAAGAACAGTGTGTGCAAACAAGGCCAGGAGGAAGAAGTCAGGACACCAACGCTAACAACTGAAGACGCGCACAATGGCGGGAAAAAAACACAAGGCACAAAAACTAATCTGCGCATGCTCATGTAATAGACGAACCTATCAGTCCGGTATGCGTGGGGGTCTACGTGAAAGATAACTGTTAAGGCATTTCATTTATTCTTTCTGCAAATTAATCGATGTTGGACTGAGGCGTGCGCTACCACTACTAACGATATGCAATGCATGAATGATTAGACGCGCTTCTTCATTCCTGTTGGTTGGTAACAACTTTATTGTTAGTCCGGCAGAGCTTTCGCCGACCGGGCCTTAGGTCTCCCACGTGGGGACGTTGAGGCATTGCCTCACCGCCGCCTCGCGGGCCTGCTGGACGGCCCAAAGTTGGTCGCCGAGACTGGGGCTGCGCAATGCAGCGGCCCACCGCGGCGGAAGGGTTCCGGAGTTAGCACCTTGTGGGTTTTGAGTACAATCCCAGAGCATGTGGGTTAATGTGGCAACCTCAATACGGCAGACGTTGCATAGATTTGTCGGGTAAGTATTAGGGTAAAGTCTGTTATACAATGCGGGGTTGGGGTACGTGCGCGTCTGCAGTTGTCGTAGGGGCCGCCGCCTGCGTCCTGTTAAGCTTGTCGCTGGGTGGAGGGAAGGTTCGGCGGGCCAGGTAGAAGGACTTGGTAATTTCGTTGTAGCTCGTCAAACGGTCTTTGGTGTTGCCCCATAGACGACGGTCGCCGGCGCGGTTCGTGAGCTCGCGCGCCTTGGCGTGTGCCGTCTCGTTTAAGTTGCGGTACTTCTCGGATACCTCTCCCATGTGCGCCGGGAACCACAAGATTCTGGTTTGAAGATCTACCTCCCGCTGGACTTTGCTATTGCTAAGGATTCTGTCCGCTCGTTGCGAGATCCATCCTTTGGCGAAGTTTCTGACTGCTTGCCTCGAGTCGCAGAGGACAGTTGTGCATGTCGGATCCGTGAGGGCGAGCGCCACCGCGACTTCCTCCGCTTCTTGTGCGTACTCGCACGGTATGCTTGCCGATATTCTCACGTGGCCTTTGCAATTGACGACCGTGACCGCGAAGCGCGAGCGTTCTGCGTATTCAGCGGCGTCAACGAACCGCGTCCCCATTTCGTCCCCGTAAGTGTGCAGGAGAGTCCTTGCCCTGGCCACTCTTCTGCCCCGGTTGTGTTCTGGGTGAACGTTCCGTGGAATCGGATCAACCCTTAGCGTTTGTCTGATCGTGTCTGGAACAGCGACTTTTTGACCTTGTTCGGTGTGGTAACGGATGCCGAGACTTTCCATAATCTGACGTCCCGCTGTCGTGCCCGATAGTCTTTCCAGCTGTGAAGTGCGCTGCGCCTCAGCGATTTCGTTGAGCGTGTTGTGAACTCCAAGTTGAAGCAACAGGTGCATGCTGGTGGACTCGGGTAGACCCAGTGCTACCTTGTACACCCTGCGGATGAGGACATTGATCTTGGCTTCTTCTGCCTTGTACCAGTTGTGGAATGCCGCGACGTACGCAATGTGGCACATGACGAAAGAGTGTATAAGTCGTATGAGGCTCTCTTCTCTCATTCCGCCTCTTCTGCTAGTGACCCTCTTGAGAAGTCTGATGGCGTTAGTCGTTTTGTGCTTTAGTTTAGCGATCGTCTCGCCATTAACACCGTGGGCCTCGATTATCATGCCGACGACCCTTATTCTTTTTACTATCGGGATCATTGATCCATTGCTCGTGCGTAGCCTGATCTCTTCGTATTCTCGCCTGGTTGTCGCCGCCATTCCTCCGGCCCCGAGTGGTCTACCTCTTTTAGTGGGGCGGTAGAGTAGGAGTTCGGACTTTTTCGGCGAGCATCCTAGTCCCGTTCCAACGAGATATTCCTCTATTGTGTCTATTGCTAGTTGTAGCGCCGTTTCGATCTCTTATGTTCCAGTAATCTATGGTTAACATAGTGGCCCGTCTGTCGTATGTAGATGCAGCCGCAGCTAAAAAGTACTCTATGACCACACGTTTACGACAATGAGTAAATTTCTTGGTATGTTTTACGAAACAAATATCACTGCACTTTTTGTCTATTACTGGCTTTTTTTTTCTTTTTGTGTGTGCAGAGCGGCACAAATCTTACCTAACGTATTGGCAGCCGTAAAAAATAACTTTATTGCCGTATCTGCTTCCTACATTCTTTACCCCGTGAGATACGCAATGAAGGTACGGTATACCTACGACACGTTTCTTTCTGTTGCTTTCTGCAACCATGTTCGGACTTAACCAAACGGACGTCTTTAAACGTTCAGTGACTGTGGTCCTGACAAGGCGAGCATAACCTACATCTAAAAGACGCGTAGCGTGCGCTTCGCTCATTTGATGCTCACCTGACTTGGAGAGGGAAAGCTTAAGGCATGAAATGGCTATATGATTTTTTGCAACCTTATAATCTGTCGAACAGAAGTTTAAGAGTGGTTGTGAAGATGTTGAAGAACACTGCTAGCATACGTGTTTTTTTTCTGAAATGTTAAACGGACTGACAACCAATTTTCAGGGTACCTTTTTTTTTAGCGCAACGGAAAGCTTACAATTCAGAGCGCCTAATCACGGAGAGGTAACGTGGAAAATGCCGTGGAACATTTGTAATCAGAATTTTTTCTATCTGCAGCGAGTACAATGTCGTTTACACACGTGACAATACATGCAGGAAACAATGAACGCAATAGCGATTCGGGCTCGAGTGCGGCAGTAATTGTGGATGCGTGCAGTCGCGCGCATGCGCCGCGCCTTGACATGGTCCACTAGCTGCCCCGAAGGCCGCGCCGCTTCTCACCACAAAACTCTTTTTACCTCGTAAGCAGCCCAGAGTAAAGCGGGGATACATACTCTAATTTTGAGGACCAATTACAAAGCGAGAAAGAGAGGTTTATTTACAGAAAGGCAGAGAGGTCGGCCTGAGCGATAGTATGCTCTAGCCTGCTACTCTACAACGGAAAGTGGAAAGTGGAGGAAAAAGTGTAATGAATGACGATGGGGAGGTAAGGAGGTGAGTATATACATTCCCACCAAGTTGGCGCAGTGCTGTAGCCATGCATCCAATCCAGTTGCATATAGGAAGGCTATGACCGCTTTTACGACAATAGTTGCACTGTTGGCGTCAGGCCCAGGGCCCAGCACAATCTCACCAGTTAAGGACCTATTACGATATCGTTCGGTAGAGGAAATAAGTCGTTGTCGTTCACGTTGCAAAATATGTGCTCAAGTGTTTACGGCACTTGACAGTAATCACAATCGGGACCGGTGTCACTGCAGCCGATGAGATGTGCGTAATGTCTTGTGAAGACCACACCTAAACGAATCCGATGAATCATCCATATTTAAACTTTTTTGGCGCGCACAAAAGACGAGGACAAGGAGGATTAAAAAAAAATTGCCTTGGACGAGGACAAGAAAGGAGACACTCGAGTGCTCGTGCGCTCGTGTGTCTCCTTTCGCGCTTTTTCGTGCAAAGCGTCGCAGTTCATGCACAGCTTCGCATTTTAAGTACAGCCTAAAAGACACTGGGGTCTTTAGAATTACGTATCTTGTGTATTTTCTAATAAAAGAACACACGTCCTGATACTTACATATTAATGTTGCGCCTCAGGTATGCGTATTATTTGCTTTTTTGACCGAATATGTTCACAAGTATGAACGCAAACACCAGTTCAAGATGCCTGGGCGTTCAGAAATTAGTTAAACTTTGGCCCTGTAGCTAGCTGAATCGGGTGACAGACAGACAGACAGACAGACCAAAATTTTTGCGTTTAAGTATCCCAAGAAAGACTACCGTCTTTAAAAAATAATGTGTGGTTGAGTTGTCTCACGCAGCGAGCTCTTGAGCGAGGGGCTGGTGGTTCGAATCCCTACTCGGGTGCTTAGGATTTTCTTGCTGATGTAATTTTCTTTGTGCCTTATATATATATATATATATATATATATATATATATATATATGTATGTATATATATATATATATATATATATATATATATATATATATATATATATATATATATATATATATATATATAAGGAAAGGAGTGTGAACTTAAGGGCTCGTTTGCTTTGTTAAACACATTATTAATGAGAACTAACAGACAATGATGCCAAGGAAAGTATAGGGGACGTTATTAGAAGTAATTGTAATGCAAATGTGAAGAAAGAGAAGTGGACGAAAAGATAACTTGTCACCGGCAGGATCCGAACCTGCGACCTTCGAATAACGCGTCCGATGCTCTACCACTGAGCTACGGTGACGGTCATCCCTCCGTCCACTTTATAGGGTATATATGTTCATTTAAACGTGGGAGCGTC
>JALIZH010029522.1:0-17507 GCA_030522465.1 Rhipicephalus appendiculatus | reverse complement strand
CGGGCAGTAAACCCCAATAACGCACAGCAAGGCATCGCCTTTAACCTTACAGTAGTCCTCCAGGACCCATCGCCAGAGATGCACAATCATATTTAGAAACAATGATATTACACAGGGTGAAATTTTCACTGGACATTATCAATAAACGAAATTTGCACTTGTCAAAGTACATGTTCACGTTGGCAGTCCACTACCTATCGTCTCCACCTTAAGAGGACAGTTGGCCTTTTGTCACCGTGAACATTTAAATTATCGCAAGGAAAAAGGAAGGTGCTTGGCGAATGCGGGTAATAAACCCGTTCGCATACATTGCAATGGATAAGCTGCATGAGCGCAGAGCACGAGAAACGCGCTCGCAACGTACGGACAATCAGATTCATTGCAGCGGCTTCCTAACCACAAGAAACTATATTGCGTGTTCATTATCGGCCACAGCATGGCAAGTGAAAGCACGTGACGGTTGCACACCTGCCTGTGAACAATGGACTTTTTCGGCGCACTTTCCGTGCCGCCATTTGACTAGAAGTGTTATGAATTCAACAAAGGATGAAATTACCGAGTCATAAGGAAAAAAAAAGAAAAGAAAAAAGAAAAAAAAGAAGGAAAAGAACCGGGCATTGCCTTACATGCGCCGAGAAGGACAAATATGCAAAGTAACGAGTATTTGTACACAGTGCAAAGTGATAGCGCTAGCATGTCTATGAAACACATGACAGTTATTTCAGTCTATGGACCCGTATACTTATGGCTAGAAATGCACAGGTTTGTACTTGGTCGGGAGAGTTCAGTCTTTTGTGCGGCGCTTTTTAATGTGAGCAGCCGCAAGGCTGGTACATGTTGGCTGGGAGAAGCATGGAGTTCACCCACCTATTCAGTAGAAGTCGCTGTCCGTGTCTATGCCATCCGGCGCTGCCTGTTGACTTGAGCGCTGCCTTGTCTTCACCTCCTCTCGCTCGCTGCCTGGCGTGCCGCTTCGGTGACGCCCTGCTATGTCCCGCCGCATCTTCTTCATGCTGCGTTGGGGGCGCTTCTCAACACCCTGTGTGTGGACGCCCAGACCTGAAGGCCTGAGCGGTTGGATGCTGTTTCCACCGTGGATGGCCTCGGGGTCTCGGCTGCGGCCATGTCGTCCACGGCCGACGCCCGCTGGCATCGGAGATGTTCGTGGCAGGGTAGGCCTGGGGGAGCTGGGAGATCCGGGTGCGTGTTCGTCAATAACGAGCTCGCCGGGTTCGTGCTCATCTGACGAAGGTGTTCCTGCGTGGTCCTGAGTGGCCGACCCGTCCGCCACGTTCTCTTCTTCTCGGGCGCCATGTTGGGCTCCCTCCCCGCCGCGCTGTTGCGAGCTGCCGCCATGTTGCGGCGTGCCCGCGGACGGTGGTTGAAGCCGGCTGGAGTCTGGCGACTCGTGGTCTGTCGTATCTTCTTCTCCTGGCATTTTGTTCGTCTTCTCCTGCTCGGTTGAACTGCTGGGGTGTCCGTCGTTTAGAAGTTGCCGGGTCTCGCGATTACGTGGCTCATCGTCGTCACCTTTTTTATGCCACCACGTGTTGCGCGCGTCGGCCCTGGCTCCCGACGTCAGCTTTCTTTCCAGGCTGAGTTTCCGGTCTCCCTGCGGCTCGTTGCCTTTGTCCGTCGTGAAGAGGTCGTCCTTTTGACGTTTCTCGAGGCCACGCTCTTGAACCCCGCCACCGACCGTGTCTTCAACGCTTGCCCAACTGACTACGCTTGTGTCGTCATCTTCTCTGTCTGCTTCCCTTTCTTCGCCGCTGACGCCCGTCGCGCCGCGCGGCTCTCCTGTCTCTCGCTCTCCGCTGTCTGTGACCCTCTCCGCTTCGGCGGCGTTAGCGTGGTTGGGCCTAGCATGGCTCGCTTGTGTCACGTGTTGCTCGCTGTTCGCGCTCGTCAGCGGCTCCGCATCCCGCCGTGTTTCTTTTTGCGGCCCCTTTGCTGTCGCGGCGTCGGCTTGTGCTGGCGTCTTTGCGGGGGTGGCGTTCTGTTCCAGGTTATCCGTAGCGTCGCTCGGCTTCGGCCGCTTCGCAGGACGTAAAGTAGTCAGTCTCCGTGTCTCGTCTGTGGAAGCCGCCCGCCTGAGTGCTGGGAATTCGTCTACATCCATGGCCGCCGCCATACTATACGACTTTCTTGCGGTGCAATCGACGCTGGCGTGGGCTCCGCCGCAACGTCGGCACGGTTCGGTACAGGTGTCCGTTCTGTGGCCAAAAACTCCGCACCTGGCACAGTGCGGGGTATCGCACTGTGCCTTGAGGTGGCCCTCGAGGTTGCAACGCCTGCAGAGGCGGCGTACGCCGCGGTACTCGAAAGTCGCTCTGTGGCCGCCCACACGTGCGAAATTCGGAAGTGGATTTTCAGGCCGCATATCCATTTTGATGTAGCGGGTCCCGGTGCGAATGCTGGGATGATCTTTGTATCGAGCTTCTTCAATCTTCAACGTGGTTCCGAAAGACTTGAGACTGGTTGCGACTTCATTGTCGGACACGTAGGATGGCAAGTACAAGCACGTGACGCTTGCGACTTGCCTGGCCACTGGTACGAGGGGAACTACGTGGGTGCCGAGACGTAGACCGCTGGTTGCCAAAAGGACTTGAACTGCTCGTGACGAGTTGACTCCGACTTGAAAGTCGTACCCTCCGTGGTGCTGGACACTGTATATCTCCTGAAGCCCCACCAACGTTTCCGTGGCGTCGATGACTTCGTTCACGGACGTCCCCGGCGGGGTACGCACGTTGAAAAAATACTCCTTTGGGGGGGTGGCATGGTGACAGCCCGCGTGCCGCCCTCACGCGGGCACTTGCTTGATTGGACTTAGGTTCTGGCGGCAACACACGGTCCTGCGGAAAAAAGACTGATACGGTGCGCGAAGCTCCTTATGTTATCACCTGGGCGGTTCTCGGTTGTCCATGCATCCTGAGTAGCCAGTAGGCACTGGATTTCGACCTCCAAGGTAGTGCCTGTGTGAGATGTCTCCTGTGCGTGATTAAACAATAAAAAAATTCACAACGTACATGTAAAATTAAAGTGAGCTGCAAGTCGCCATGACTCTCATCGACCCTTTAGTATAAACGCGCCCGATCTCACGTCGTTGATGATGTACTGCGCAGAATTCGCGGAAGATTACGGGTTTACCGACGAACCTCCGAAGCTTCGCCCACTCATCATCATTCACTCCGTGGATATGGTGTCGTCGTCTCCAGTTCTCGTCTCGTTTCCGAGAGGGTGCTGTCCTATAGACATGCGTACAATATGGCGGTTGGGTGAAGGTACGCTAGATGGCGTTGGCGGTGCAGCTGCTCTCCGATTGCGCGGGGATCTCATTCCCCGGATCGCCGTACGAGTGCGCTTGCCGGATCGTGCTCCTTGGCGGACTATGGACGACGACCGGTCGTTGAAGTTTTAATAAAATTTCCCACACACTATCGCTTTGATTACTGCTGGGCGAAACCACTGAAGATTTCACGGTGTAACCATGATTACTTCAGTCACCATAACTCTCATCGACCCTTTAGTATAAACGCGCCCGATCTCACGTCGGTGATGATGTACTGGGCAGAATTCACGGAAGATTCACGGTTTACCGATGAACCTCCGCAGCTTCGCCCACTCATCATCATTCACTCCGTGGATATGCTGTGATTTTTTTTTCAACCAATAAACTCGCTAGCAGACGCTGCCTGCGTCGGCGTCGCGAGAAGGGGGGAGCGTAGGAGAGGAGAGAGAGGGGGGGGGACGCGCATGCACAGTGGGAGTGTGGACGCCGCGGGCGGGGATGCCTAGAGGAGAGAGGGGGGAGAGTAGGAGGGGAGGCGCATGCGCAGTGAGGGTGTGGTTGCCGCGGAGACGGATGCCTAGAGGAGAGGGGAAGAGGAGGTTTTTTTAATTTTTTGAAAGGGTTTGCGCATGCGCAGTAAGGGTGGTCACGCCGCACACCACCGGATTAAGCTTCACCATAAGATGCTTCACATCTAAAATGACTGGTGCGTCGCAGCATGAATTTGCGCTTTTACTGGAAGTGGACGTGTGCCAACGCCCCCTTGCCATTTGCTCAAGCGAGAGGCACCTGTGTTCCATTGGCCGATTCCCTTAGAGTAACCAGGCGCAGCATTCGTCAGCCTCTCCGAATCTGGCAATGAAATTCACCATAAGACCATAACGAGTTGTTTCAGCCGAACTAGGCATCGTTTTTCGGAGCCGAATATTCCAGGTCGCTTTTGGGTCAATCTAGTCTGGCTAACCTCGGTTGTTTATCTAAGTCGTTGGTCACTGTTCCACGTTCTAGTTTCTGAAGATTGAAGGCAACAACAAATTGCTCTTGCGAATTATGAAACATTGCAAACCAGCGTTAACTCTTTTAAACTGTTGTACGTAATCTCAATGAGAGAAGCCGACAATTGGGCAACCAGCCTTTTCATTATCAGCGCAAGCATACCATGTTAAGCGATTGTCAGCAATCCGATCTCGAATTTTCTCGGCAAAAATGCCGTATTTCTCCAGTTTTGCTCATTTGCCCATTATGTACGCATTTTGCAGGTAATTCACATATCTTGCCAGCAAATTAAAGTGTTGTAAATATTCGTACTGTATATTTTCTTGTACATGTCACTATACCTTTCCAACGTATCTGTACGTAGCCCCCACCTTGTTCATTGGTACTCTGATATATGTTAGTTAGTGGTACTTTTAATTACTTTCAATTCATTGAGTAATCAATATTGACATTTTTTGTTCATTGAAAATGTTACAACTACTGTTTTTTTTTCTTTCTATTCCTTGCTGTGCTAGGATTTCCTATCTATTCTTTTTTATCGGACCTACAACTAGCCTTTGGCTACAGGTCCGACAAGTGTTTGTAATTTGTTGGTACAATATGAAATAAAATCATTATCAATTATCAATGAATTAAAAGCTACAGAGCCGAATAGTGCGAATGCTATCGCTAATGAACGTAGTCCTGTCCCATAATTGCACACTTGTTTTCCACGTGAGAATTAAAAAAAAGTGCTCTTTTTCTACAGGAAGCTCTTTGAGATCGGACGCAGTACACAACAGTGAGATATCTATATTTCTTTGGGTTTATATTTTATCATAATGCGCTGTTGTGCACGTGTCAAACCCGCGCCTTTTACGTGCACCTCAACCGCTAAACGGTGAGTCTGCGTTTTCGAACGAGCGGCCATCTCCTCCCGGCTCTTCCACCTACTGGCCTAAGCAACTTGCCACAAACTTTATACCTACAAATGGTCGTCTAAACACACAAATCAAATGCTACGCGACACTGATGTCGCGAAAGCATCACGTTACCCAGTGTTACGAAACGCTCGCCGAACCGGATTACTTCGCCTATGAGTATATATATGTGCAGTCTCCGCCCTCGTACCTTTCCCTTCATTGCTTAGAAAAAAACACCATATCCACGAAGTGAATGATGTTAGAGGAGCTTACTCGGAGATAATCGGGTAAACCGTGAATCCTGCGTATACTTCCTCTACTGCCATGTAAAGACGTGACACGTTGTTTAGTTATATACACATTATATACACAATGTTGATTATGGAACGCGCAGCCGTTCCAGCGTTTCGAGAAGTCTGTCCCAGTGCGATTCCGCGGCAGAAAGCTGCCTTGCGAGCTCTCACCGCCGCTGCCTTGGCTTCCTGGGTGTTCATGACTAGTATAGTAACGATAGCGGCGGTGTGCCATCTAGTGAACACTCTTGAAATCACAGTAACAGCTGCGCCTCTAGTGGGAGCAATGAGAACTAGCGGCTACGGCGATGGAGAAGCCCCGAGCTTAAGGTGCAAGCTCCTAAAATAGTCACAGTTTCACCTTAAGGGTGAAGCAATGAATGTGATAGAAACCAATTGTAATATTTTACGAAGCGATGCTAGCAGCTAACTCTTTTGGATCCGATCTCACGCAACTCTACGAAACGCTGGTGTAAGAGAATACGGCCATTCCAGGGACACTTTTTGCACAGTCTCTTCGCGTTGAGAGCGCAGCACGTAGAAGTGTATACGAGCCGCCTGCTAATGGCTGCCGAGGGAGCGAGATAGCCCGCGCGCCAGCGATGGCGACTGCGCCCGTAAAATCAGTTCACAGTTGCTGCTCAAGCAGCGTTTCCTCTATGCTTGAGCATTCGACGGCCGGTCTTAAAGGTGGGGGGGATCTTATCGCATTGGTCCTCGGAGTGACGGAGATGGGCCGGCTCGTTTTATTTCTGCTTCAGCCATGTTCATCGCACCCACTCGCGCGCTATCACTCGCGGATAAAATGTACGATGCGCTGGGGTATCTTATCAATTTGTACTTTACACGGTGCATGATGGCGACGGCGACGGCAAAAACCCGCTCAGACTCCCCATATAATTGCTCTCGCAATAAATGTTGTCCGCGAATGAATATGTGGAGCGTCGCTTCGACCATATCGCGAGAACGAAAAAAATTCGGCATATCACGCGTACCTTCGGAATCGATTTTATGCGAAGCATGTGGAGGGAAGGTGAGGGTGTGGTAAATTTTTTTATTGAGCAAGACGTTACGAAATGACGCTAAGGATGTGGACAAATGTAGTATGCACACACATATGTTGAAGAGCCGCATATGTGTTGTTTTATATAACGAGTTGTTTACAGTTGCGTAACGATGTCAACAGCAACATGGGTATTAACTACACCGGAAGCGGTGTGCTGATATGTAGCGCTTGTGCATGCAAGTATGGTAGCCGTGCCTATTTACTTAGACCAACTTCAGTGGATGGCGCTTAACTACAATTGAGGTTAACGCGACGTGACGCCTGTGTCATGGCAGTAAATTTGTAATATTTATAAAATTAGATATCTAGCACTGCAACCAGAATTGACTTTTCAGCAACATTAGGGTTCATTTGAAAAGCAGTTCCGACAACTGGGGTGGCTTTGCGCTAGAATACTTGATTGCCACGCAGAATGCTGGGGTTCGATTCTTGCTCGGACCCTGCCATTTATTCTTTGGATTCATCTGTTCAACGCTGCCTGTGTCAGCTTTTAAGGCGAAAGCCTTTAATGTCTCATGCTCACGTCCGTCCGGTGTCCGTCCGTCCGGCGTCCGTCCATCCGGTGTCTGTCCGGCGTCCATCCGTCCGTCCGTCCGGTGTCCGTCCGGCGTCCGTCCGTCCACACCCCCCACTGCGCATGCGCCAACCCATTAAAAAAAATAAGAATAAAAACCTCCTCTCCACCTCTCTCTCCTCTAGGCATCCCTCCCCGCGGAGGCCACACCCTCACTGCGCATGCCCTCCCTCTCTCCCCCACCTATGCTCCCCCTTTCTCCTCTCCTACGCTCCCCCTCTCTCCTCTAGGCATCCCTGCCCGCGGCGTCCACACCCCCACTGCGCATGCGCGTCATCCCCTCTCCTACGCTCCCCCTCTCTCGCCTCGCGACGCCGACGCAGGCAGCGTCTGCTAGCGAGTTTCTTGGTTGAAAAAACCGACTGCTCGCGCTGCACAACCGTTCACTGGCCACCCCGTATATATGGCAATGGATCTTGACCTGCAAGGTGGTGTCGGTGGGAGATTTCTCCTGTGCGTTGTGGAACGATAAAAAATTCGCAGCGTTCGCGTTAACTAAAAGCGAACTGCGGGTCTCTGTGTCCAGTCCGAGTCTTCTGTCTCTCATTGCCCATTAGCAGCGACTGGGATGTTCCAGTAGGAAACACCGGTCCATCAGTGCGTGCTTTGCGCCCCCCAGGTTTCTCTCCTGTGCAACGCTGCGATGAGCGCCAGCGTCAACGCCGCCGCCAGTGTAAGCGTTAGCGCCCGCTGCTTCGCATCTACAAATCGTTCCCTTTAGCGGGAGATGGTGTAATCTTTAAGACGAAAGCCTTTAATGTCTCATGCTCACGTCCGTCCGGTGTCCGTCCGACCTCCGTCCGGCGTCCGTCCGTCCGTCTGTCCGTCCGTCTGTCTGTCTGTTCATCCGTCCGTCCATCCATCCGTCTGTCCGTCCGTCTGTCCGTCCGTCCGTCCGTCCGTCCATCCGAGCTCTGGCACGGAGCCAGGTGGCCGCCTGTATGCGCAGACGGAACGCCGGTCGCGTCGGACTCTATAGCGCTCGCGCTTTGCTTGCGTAGCGTCGCTGTGCCCAGAGTTTGCAATCACTCTGACGGACGCCGTCTCAATGGACCCAGGCGTTCACGGAATACACTTTCCAATTTACAAAGGGTCCGTCAGTGTAAGAGCTGGAACGCGGATGGCGTTTGCACGATGCACAAAGCGCGAGAAAATACTAACGCATGCGGCCGGAGGAAGATGAGTCTCGCGTCTCGCTGCGATTCGCGGTAAAAAATTAAAGAAGAAAACACGCACCCATTCGGTTTGTGTCTTATCCCATTGAGAGTGTAAAAGAAAAAAGACATGGCATAATCAGTGGAATGGCCACACGCTTTCGCCGAACACACTTTGGAATGTACAAAGTGTCCTTCAATTTTTTCTTGACGCTCTCGCGTTGAAATTACCACTGTCTGTTCTCGCCGTTCCTGGGCAGATATTAACTGTCAGTCACCTATGGCACATACCCACATACCCGTGGCACATACCCGCCCGTGGTACACGGGTATGTTCCACGTGTGTCTGGCGGAAAGGGTTTGACGACATCAAACCCTTTCCGTCAAACCCTTTCTGTGAATAATGTGAATTGTCACATTATTCATGTCATGACGAGCGAGTCATATTCATCAAACCATCTTACCCTCCCATACTAACTTTGGTTTACCCCAAGTTAAAGGGGTTATCATGAGCGCACCCAGACGAAGGCGGCTAGATAGATATATAGATAGATATATATGTAGATAGACACGCTAAAAGTACCTGCAATACGCAAAGAAATGATTCGCATTTAAACATTTACACACATCTCCCCGTAAAGGAACCCTGATGGGCATGCGAAGCAGCTAGGGGTGACGTGGGATTCCCGTAAATGCGTTCCGTTTGGTGCACCTCGGTGGTGGCTGGTTCGTGGTTAGGGTGTAGTTGTTTGTTTTAGATGCGAAGCAGCTCTTTGACTCACGTGTGTAACGCCGTACGTTACGTGCGTCCGTACGAATGCGCTGCAACGCGTTCCCCTCGCCGTAGGTGTTGGAGCGTTGCCAAGTAGGTCACGCCACAGCTGCGCGTTGACGTCACGCTCTCCTCGCACGCTTCCCTCGCAGGTGCGCGCTGACGTCACTCTCTCCCTCACCCGCAGCATGCTCGCGGCAGCGCCCGCAGCTGCCGGCTGCTCCGTCCGCTCGCAACACCTCTGACCCGCCTCCCGTGTTTTTGCGTTTCAAACAAACGTTTACTCGAGTAAACGCTACACCGAGTTTCGCTTCAAACCGTTCTTCCAGCACCCGCGTCGACGCCCGTTTCAACCGGGTCAACGCCGTGCGCACCGCTGCTGCTTCGCATCCCATCAGGGTTCCCTTCAGGGAGATGGTCCAAGTTTTTTGTTGTTGGTGAAGCGTGGGTTGGTGGTGAACGCGCTCACGTTGAGCTGCAGCCGTGCCAGCCTTCGTCTCTTCAGAAGCGGCGTGGCGGAGTTTCCGTCGAGTTTCAGCTTGCCTTGCCCGAAGTTCAGGGTCGGCTTGGCGCCGCTGCCGTTTCGCGGCAGCGGCTCGAGCGCGCCGAGCAGCAGCTGCGGATGAGTCAGACTGCTGTTTACCGCTCATACTGATGCGCTCCCGTTGAGTGTCATTGGTGGAATGCGCGCGCTACCGCGCGCAACCTGGGGACGCGATTCTCGCGGTGTCCACTTAGTGGACATGTCCACTTCGGCGGAGCGCGTTCAGTTACGCAAAAAAACTGCGAGCCATGACGTCATGGCGCTCTTGAACACGTCGACGCACCGCACCCGCCAACCCATTCCCAGCGTAAAGAGAAAGAAAGTGGACGAAATGTACCGTAACAGGACTCTTAAACAAACTTGCGAAGTCTGAACTTCCGTATGAACGTGTTGAAATGTTTGAAGAACGATGCAGGGAATGCGTATCGACCTTTCAGGTGCGTCAGGCGGGCGGCCGCATTAAACCTAATACAAGGGCAACGTGATTAGAGTTCATGCACGGCCTCCGAGATGTGCGTCCAAATGCGGATCTCTGGGGGCAGCATTCGTTGCGGTGAAACGCATTCCGTCTTTCTCATTTGTGTCGAGAGTTGCGAAAGCTGCGTGGCGTCAAAATGACGTTGCGGAAGAAAGACCGGAAACAGGCGGCGCGCTCCAGCCAATCACTGGAGGCCGAAGTGGACATGTCCACTAAGTGGACACCGCGAGAATAGCTCCCCTGGGTTTATGGCTTGCGGACCAGCGCCTCCGAGCGGATTCTTCAAGAAATTCCTTGAGAAGCGCCTCTAGCGCGATGAGCGGTGACTGGAGTGAACGGCGTCTCACACGGGAGGTAGGGTCGAGCATAGCTGCTTCGCATCAAGAAGTGAATGGATCAAGGGCGCGCTTTCTTTGTTAGACGCAATTTAATTGTTCGGACGTGGCACCGAACACCGCAGTCTTCCTTTGTGTCTAAGACGCACGCCAGCCACGTGGTAATTGTTTACCGCTACTCAATAGAACGCGCCAGTTATGATTTGTTTTGTTGCTGAGTGTGTGGCTTCGAGTCCTGCCCGCTTAGGAAGTGTTGTTAAATCTAAATGCTCAAGCAGAAAGGTACCTCTTGTGAGTCAATGCAGATCATTAATATCAGTACATTGCAAGTAATCACTGACTAAACACAAATTTGGCGTTCTGTTTCATATTGCCTTACAGTCGTGGGCAATGTGAAAGGGAACAACAAATGTGTCAGCTGAGCTTCGATATCACCAAGAGAAAAGGAAATTGCGTATCGAAAAGGCGCTTCTAAGGCTTGCGATTACAAAGGTCTTAATCATGACTAAAAGGTTGCTTCCAAGCTTTGTCTAAACGTGATTGCCATGATGTCGCGCATGCGGGGCAGGTCGTATTCGTTTCTAGATAATGCCTTAGTGCAATAAGGAAAAAGGTTGTTAGTCAGCGCTTGTGTCGTACGTTCACTCTTCGTCCTTGTTTTACGCGCTGTCGTTCACTTCAAACTAAACAAAGAAAAGACAGCAGATAAGCACGCACACGCCAATTTTTGTTTGTCTCTATACTGTTACAATAATTGGTGTATTCATGTGGGAACATTCTTGTAAGAATGCCAACATCATCTTGATACATAAGAAAGGGGGACGTCAAGGACCTGAAAAATTACAGGCCCATCAGCTTACTGTCCGTTGCCTACAAGCTATTTACAAAAGTAATTGCTAACAGAATTAATACGACATTAGAGTTCAATCAACCAAAGTACCAGGCAGGATTTCGTACAGGCTTCTCAACAACAGACCTTATTCATACTATCAATCCGGTGATAGAGAAATGCGCGGAATACAACCAATCCCTATACATAGCCTTCATAGATTACGAGAAGGCATTTGATTGGGTGGAGACATCAGCAGTCATGCAGGCCCTGCGGAATCAAGGCATCGACGAAGCCTATATAAACATAATGGAAGAAATCTACAACGGATCCACAGCCACTATAGTCCTCCATAAAGAAAGTGACAGAATCCCAATAAAGAAGGGCGTACGGCAGGGAGACACGATCTCTCCAATGCTATTCACGGCGTGTTTACAGGAGGTTTGCAGGGCCCTAGATTGGGAAGAGTTAGGGATAAGAGTTAATGGAGAGTATCTCAGTAACCTGTGATTCGCTGATGACATTGCATTGATGAGTAACGCGGGAGACGAATTACAGCTTATGATTACTGAACTGGATACGGAAAGTAGAAGAGTAGGTCTGAAAATTAATATGCATAAAACTAAAGTAATGTGGAACAATCTTGGCAGAGAACAGCGCTTTGCGATAGGTGGCGAGACACTGGAAGTTGTAAAGGAGTACGTCTGCTTAGGACAGGTAGTAACCGCGGAGCCGAACCATGAGAGTGAAATAACTAGAAGAATAAGGATGGGATGGGGCTCATTCGGCAAGCATTATCAAATCATGAATGGTAGTCTACCACTATCCCTCAAGAGGAAGGTATATAACAGCTGCATCTTACCGGTACTTACCAAGGGAGCAGAAACCTGGAGACTTACAAAGAGGGTTCAACTTAAACTGAGGACGACGCAGCGAGCGATGGAAAGGAAAATGATAGGTGTAACCTTAAGAGACAGGAAGAGAGCAGAGTGGGTCAGGGAACAAACGGGGGTCAAGGATATCATAGTTGAAATCAAGAAGAAGAAATGGATATGGGCCGGGCACGTAGCACGTCGGCAGGATAACCGCTGGTCATTAAGGGTAACTGACTGGATTCCAAGAGATGGCAAACGCGTGAGGGGGAGACATAAAATTAGGTGGGTAGATGAGATTAAGAAGTTTGCAGGTATAACGTGGCAGCAGAAAGCATAGGACCGGGTTGAGTGGCGAAACATGGGAGAGGCCTTTCCCCTGCAGTGGGCGTAGACAGGCTGATGATGATGATGATGTTACAATAAAGTTTCTTCCTCCTCCTCCTCTCCATTGTCCCGATAGGAAAAGGGCTCCTGAAAACTTTCAAAGTTTTTTTTATTGCGATAGCAATTTTATGGACACTCTCGGCTTATGGACACTCTCGGCTTACACTCTCGCCGTCATGTCCCGTATATGTATTTATATTGTGAGCGCAGTCATTGACTCTTCTTTGTCAACTGGACTTATCATCATCATTTGTACAACTTCTTCACCTGTATATATCATCATCAGTGTGTGTATGCTCGAGCTCGACTCGAATAAAACGATACCTCATAAGTGATGGACGGTGCTTCTCGATCCCCAAGTCCTCTCGCGCGTTATCACTGGAGCTCCGCTCGGGTCGTCGCGTAATACCGCCTGAAATGACCTCTCAAGACAATCCTGCTTCATCCGACGCCGCCGGCCCACTGCAGCCTCCGCCGTCCGCTCTGGCCATCCACAGCCGCCAGCGTGACCCGCCAGTGTTCACTGGTCTACGAGGGGCGACGTTGAAGACTGGTTACAAAACTTCGACCTCGTCAGTGACTTGAACAGGTGGGACAACCCCCAGAAGTTGCGCAACGTCCCCTTCTACCTGTCCGATGTCGCCAAAACCTGCTTTTGGAACCATCACACAGATCTTCCCAACTGGGACACGTTCGCGCAGCAGCTTCGTCAGATTTTCGGAGCCCCCCACAGTTCGTGCTGAGGCAGCGAATAAGAAGCTGGCTGAACGTATTCAACTGCCAGGTGAATCGTACACCTCGTACATTGAGGATGTTCTTGCATTGTGCAAGCGCGTAAACTCCTCCATGTCCCAAAGCGACCAAATACGCCATATTATCAAAGGCATAAATACCGTCGCCTTTAACGCCCTTGCCACGCAAAATCCGACCACCACTCACAACGTAATCACCATTTGCCAGAGACTAGACGAGCTGCAGTCTCTTCGCCTCTGCTATGACACCTCGGACATTCGTCTTCCTGCGGCCCTCGACATACGTACGCTGATCCGCGACATCGTTCGTGAAGAGCTACATGGGCGCTGCTCTTCCTGCGCTCCGCCAGCTCCTCTACCTTCAGCTCCAACCAACTTGCGGGACATCATTAAACAGGAGATCGCTTCCGCATCGCGTCTAACGTGTGCCGACGGTTCCAGCGCTCATCAGGTACCAACGTACGCCGACGTTGCGGCGCTCTCAGCAGCCACCACGGTCCCTGCGCCTGCACCAGGCGACCATGTACCTGTTGCCTCGGTGTCACCACCGGTGCGTCTACAGCCCTATTACACCGTGCCGCGTCCTCCTCGCCCAATCTGTTACTACTGTGGCTATAGGGGACACATCTCTCGGTTTTGCCGAAGGCGCCAACAGGACGAGCAACGTGGCTACGCTCCAGAGGAACGTGGAGGTTTCCGTCCAACCATGAGCTACCAGCGAACGCCCTACCACTCCTCCTTCCACCGGTCGCCCTCTCCTCCTTACAGTGTGGATATGCCTGTGAATTCCCGTCCATCTCGCTGCCGGTCCCTTTCTCCACATCGCCGTTCGGTGTCGCCTCTGCGACCCGCATCTCATGTCCCGAACACCCACTCGGAAAACTCCCCGATGCAGTTTTAGGAGGGGAAACTGCATCCACCGGACAGCTAACAATTCCTCCAGAGCGACCATCGAACTTGTTAATAGTGCTAGTAGAAGGTGTACGTGTCGAAGCGCTTGTGGATACTGGCGCTGCCGTTTCGATTATTCGCGCTGACCTTTGTTCTCGCCTCCGCAAGGTGACAACGCCTTACTGGGGCCCATCTCTTCGCGCCGCGACGAACGCCATTACTCGCCCACTCGCCGAGTGTACAGTTCGTGTTCTCATAGATGGTATTCGTCATCATATTGTCGTTGCGGTTTTCCGTGAGTGCACCCACCAACTCATTTTGGGGTGGGACTTCCTGTCTTCTGCGTCCGCTTCTATATCTTGTCGTCAGCGCCTCATTCTTCTCAATGCCACTGACTCTTCTTCGCCTGACCAAGAAGAGCGCATTCGCCTCGTCACCTCCTCAGATTACGTGCTTTGGCCATCCAGAGAAGCAATAATAAGCGTTCTTTCCAAGAACATTGTGAATGGCGACGTCCTCGTACTACCTTACGGCCATACCGTACAACGAGGCATTCTGATCATTCCGGGCCTTATTCATTTTTCTGAAGGGTCCGCCTTCCTTACTGCATTAAATCAAACCCCCGAACCATTATTGCTGCCCTGTGGATCAACAGTCACTTGCGCGGTTGACCCTCATCCCGTCGCAATTGTTGCCCTTCCGAGTCAAGAAGAGCTACCAGAGTCAAGCTCGCCGCCACTCAGCTCTTCCATACCTTTGTCGGCGACGATAAGCCCTGATCTGACAGCAGCCCAGAGGCAAGATTTGCTCAACCTATTGAACCGACATCTTTCTTTGTTCGACGTACATTCGGCTGTCCTTGGTGTGACCACTGCCGCTACTCACCGCATTCAGACTGACGACTCCCGAATTATTCACCGGCGCCCATATCGCGTGTCCCTGGCAGAGCGCAAGATCATCGAGGAAAACGTCTCAGATATGCTTCGACGGAATATCATACGTCCTTCCTCGAGTCCATGGTCCTCCCCAGTTGTTTTAGTGCAAAAGAAGGATGGCACAGCACGTTTTTGCGTCGATTACCGGGCACTGAACAAAATAACGCGCAAAGATGTTTACCCTCTGCCACGGATCGACGATGCACTGGATTCGTTGCATGGTGCCGAGTATTTTTCTAGCCTTGATCTGCGATCAGGCTACTGGCAGATACCAATGTCCGAATCTGACAAAGAGAAGACCGCTTTTTCCACCCCAGATGGGCTGTACGAATTTAATGCAATGCCTTTCGGACTTTGTAACGCGCCCGCTACCTTTGAGCGCATGATCGACAGTGTACTGCGTGGTCTAAAGTGGAAAACCTGCTTGTGCTATCTCGACGACATAGTAGTGTTTTCGTCCACGTTCTCGCAACATCTGCAACGTCTCGAAGAAGTCCTAGCTTGCCTTGCAAAAGCTGGTTTACAGCTGAATACGAAAAAATGCACCTTTGCGAGCAAGACGATAAATGTTCTGGGGCACTTAGTCAGCAAAGAAGGGATTCGACCGGATCCTGAGAAGCTTGCCGCCGTCCTCGAGTTTTCCCGTCCATCGCGTCAAAAAGACCTTCGTAGTTTTCTCGGCCTGGCATCTTACTTCCGGCGCTTCATACGTGACTTCGCAAGGCTTGCGTCTCCACTCCATCAACTGCTCGCAAGTAACGCGCCATTCGTCTGGTCCGAAGACTGCGAAAGGGCTTTCCTGGCGTTGAAGCAAGCCCTGACATCCGACCCGGTACTCTGCCACTTCGATCCAGGCGCACCCACCATCCTTCACACTGACGCTAGCAGCCATGGTCTTGGTGCCGTTCTACTGCAGCGTGACACCGCCGCGCGCGAACGTGTCGTCGCTTACGCCAGCCGTGCTTTGACTGCTGCCGAGAGGAATTACACTATAACCGAGCAGGAGTGTCTCGCTGTTGTTTGGGCAGTACAGAAATTTCGCCCATATCTCCACGGCCGCCGCTTCACAGTCGATACCGACCACAACGCATTGTGCTGGCTTTCATCGCTAAAGAACTTATCGGGTCGCCTTGGTCGCTGGGTGCTTCGTTTGCAGCAGTACGATTTCGATGTCGTCTACAGGCCTGGGAAGAAGCACCAAGATGCTGATGCTCTCTCTCGCTGCCCTCTTCCCAGCCGTGATAGCTCACCGCCACCGCTTCACACCGAGACTGCTTTACCTATCGCGGAGCTCAGTTGGCTAAGATCCAGCAGCCCATCCGTCCTTGTGTCGCGTCAACGCGTCGACCCTTACTGCCACTCTATTATAGCACGCATGGAAGGTGCTTCTGCTCCTCCGAACGCCCGACTTCGTCGACAAGTTAACCAATTCAAACTTCACGGTGGTGTTTTACATCGCTACGTCTATGACGTCAATGGAAACAAATGGGTGCCGGTTATACCACGTTGTCTACAACGTGAAATTCTTGAAACATTTCACGATGATCCCACTGCCGGTCATCTCAGCTATCACAAAACGTACGACAAAACACGAAGTCGCTGCACCTGGCCTGGCCTCTCTTCAGCCGTTGCCAAATATGTTGCCTCATGTGCTCAGTGTCAACGGCGCAAACGACCCACCACTGCTCCTTCTGGCTTCCTGCAACCTCTTCCTTGTCCCGCTTTGCCGTTCGAAGTCGTCGGGATAGACTTGTACGGCCCCCCTACCCCCTCACCTCTAACGGAAATCGTTGGATTGTGACGGCTGTTGACCACCTAACTCGCTACGCGGAAACAGCCTCACTACAAGCTGGTACAACCACTGAAGTTGCCGATTTTTTTCTGCGCAACATATTTTTACGCCATGGAGCTCCACGTGTTCTGCTCAGCGACCGCGGCAAAGTCTTCCTTTCCTCCATTGTTGATGAGGTTCTGCGCGCCGCCAACACCATTCACAAGACGACTTCGACCTACCATCCGCAGACCAACGGCTTGACCGAACGTTTTCATCGCACCCTCTCGGACATGATTGCCATGTACATCAACCCCGACCACACGAACTGGGACGCCATTTTGCCATTCGTAACGTTCGCCCATAACACGGCTACGCAACGCACCACCGGCTTTTCTCCTTTTTTTCTCGTCCATGGCCGTTCACCGAGTGTGACTCTGGACGTTTCCTTCCTTTCGGCTCCTGGAACTTCAGCACACCCTTTATCCGAACAATTTTTGTCTCGCCTCGAGCACTGCCGCCATCTGCCCTAATTAACACCGGCGTCTCCCAGGAAGCTCGCAAGTCTCGCTACGACTCGACTCACCGTGCTGTTACCTTTTCTCCAGGAGACGAAGTTCTTCTCTGGACTCCGGTGCGCGTACCCGGCTTATGCGAAAAATTCATG
>JALIZH010029521.1:0-27237 GCA_030522465.1 Rhipicephalus appendiculatus | reverse complement strand
CTTATATATGAAACTTAAAGCGCCATTTCCAGTTGCGATTTTAAATTTTCATCCACCTTTTTTCTTAGAGGTCCTAGGGTGCTGAATACGTTAAAAGCCCCTCACCATTACCGGACGGGCTTTTAATTAAAACATTTTCAACACCTTCAGACAGTTAAGAAATAGGAGGATGAAAATGTTCAAATCCATCCGGAAATGGTGTCATTTATGGGCACGATGTCGAATCATCTCTAACGCGTACACCTAGGATACATCATTTCATCATACAAACCAGTCATAAACGATCACACATCGGCCTATACCTGATACATCATAAAAACACCTTAAGTAAACTATACCTTAATTACGTCGTTAATTATTATTGAGACCATGTGTATTAATTATCAGAAGCCAAACACAACGCCCCAATACTGTATTGCAGGCCATCGACTACATTATAATTCTGCCCCTTGGGACAATGAAGCGGTTGAATATAACGTTCCCCGTATGGTCCATGGTGGAAGATACCGTTCCATAAAATTAGCACTAGTACCCTTTTTTGACGTTCTATACAACAGTATTATCAAAACAAGTGACAAGCAGTTGTATTGCATTATTCCCCGCCGAAAAGCCCCCCCCCCCCCCTCCCTAGAATCTTGCGCTGACCTGCTATGCAGTGAAGGCGAGGCAACGGCACACTTTCTACCACCTTGTAGTTCAGTTGGAAAACTTTTTCTCCCCCTAAAACAAAAACTACTCTTTTGAAACTTTCTGTATGTCTTTCCAACAAACCCTACTGTGCAACAATATATAATCCATATTTTTACTTGGAACGCTACATTGAGAAAATGAAGCCTCAATATGAGTCAAAATGCCATTTTTTCCAAATTTGTGACAATATTGTGGCAGTATTTTTGCTTTTTACGCTCCCGAAGTATTTTCATCATTTATTATAGAAACCCATGAAACACCTAATGTGAATATATTACTCGCGAAAAACTGTGCTTTTTGTAAAATACGCTAAACATGCCGCATAGGCCTATTGCAATTTTTCGACAAGGCCAAAAATAAGGTTAAGACAAAAATGAAAGACTATCATGGTCATGAAAGATCAGCGCCTTACGATTATGGAAAAAATTGTTTTGAAGTAATTGCTCAGACGTGCAATTTTATACAAATTATTTGGGCCGACACAGTTTCACTTATGTGTCCAAAGTTCGAAGCGCCCTCTAGGCAACACATTTTTTTTGCGGAAAATAACACCTTAATAACTACTTATCACATTCACATATACCTGGACAATTTTTTTCACCCGGATCGGCGATGGTCCTGGTGAAATATATATATATATATATATATATATATTACGCCACACGCGAGCTATGGATTGGGTGTTTGCTGTATCAGACGACGCGGGGCAGGTACCGCCTCTCCGTCGGTTTGCGCAAGCGTTCAGTTTTCGCCGGTTGCGCTGCATGGCGCTGCGCGGAGCGGGAGCCACGCGCTCGCGTGTTCCCTCTAACAGTGGACCGACCTGTACCTACACTAAAAAAAAGGGAGCGAGAATGGGGCAACGGGCTCCGTTTCTCCTTCGGCGCAGCGACTTTCTCCCTTGCGGGCGCTTTACCCGTCGCGCCCTCTTGCGACAAGCGCCAGAGGCGTAACGTTTCTCCTACAATGTTCTAGTTTCTCCTCAACCACGTGGCCTTGCGCTCGCGCGCATGGGCACGCCGAGCAACGTCGCGATTCCGTGTTGCGGGGAGCGGCGCCGCGCGCCGCCCTCTACGCTGCGGGTATTATATTTCGCATCCTTTCGCGGTCAGTCGGCAGTGTCAGATTGTCCATCAAGCACTACCCGACCTCATCCAGTCGCGTGCGATTACATGTAACTAGTATTGATGCAAGCAATGCAGGGGAGACGTTTATTCTTTTGTTTTATTGGTACAGTAACGTCTGTGCCGACATTTTTTCTTTAGCGCTCAGCGTGCGCGCGATGCTCCGTATACTTCCGTGTGTGTCGTGTTGTTTGTATACGTTTGCGCACTACCTCTTTCTCATGAATAAACTTAACAAACAATCTTCCTTTATTGAACAGCTTAGACTGTACACAATTAATCGATTTTTTCGGCTTCGACATACTTGGTAAGCATACGCGTTCTTAGTTTTGCACGGCACTTATAGCACTCATCAATTCAGCAAGCATCAAAGTTAATTTTTTCAACATTCTAGCAAACGTGATACCACTGCACTGAGCATGCGTCAAAGCACGATGATATATAATTCCTGCAGATTTACGTGCCGCGACCACCAGATGATTATGAGGCACGCCGTGGTGGCGGACTGCGGATGAATTTCAACCTACTGAAGTTAACTTTAACATGAACTCAGACATAAGCACACGGGTGTTCTTTGTGTTTTGCCGCCATCGAAATGCGGCCGCCGTGGCCGGCAGTCGAACCCGCGCCCTCGAGCATAGTCACGCGCACCCAACGGCTAAGCTACCACGGCAGGTAAAAGCACAAAAGGAAATGGGCAGCAAAGTCTCACCGAGCATTTATTTAACAGACAGGGTTACAATCATCAGTAACGTTAAAGTGCAATTGCATATTTCTGAAAAATAAACAAATGATTGCTATCAATTAAGCCAAAATTCTCAAACACATGCGTTTTGAATTACGCACGTCAGCACTGAGAGTTATAGGATGGAATAACACGCATACACAACATACTGCACGCGTGCAGTATGTCTCTCCTCCACGGGATGCTGCTTTGGCGTGCGAAACTCAACACAAAATGCACTTCTAGTGACAGCTGTGCACAGCAGGTAATTACTAACACTCGCACTCACCTTTGCGAAAGAGTATTCCAAATCCAAAGTAATAGTAACCACCGCTACAGCGCTAACAACACAGTTGTCGCACAATGATTGCAAGTTGGCATGCCAGGCGAATACCGTGACGTATCTGTAGCAGAGTAGTAAGTAGGTGCAGCATACTAAAATATTGAACACGTAGTATGAGCAGCGTTCTTTTCCATAACCAGCGCGGTGTAGCCCTAGTTCTACTGATGTAATCAAGCTGCCGCCACGCCAAGAGCCCTGACATCGCTCACGAAAGAACACCGTCTGGTGCGAGGCCACGTTGTCTTGTTTCTTCGCACGACCCGCGTTGTAGCGTACGTATACACAATTGAGACGGCCGTTAACGCATCAGAAGCACTGTCATTGAAGGCCTAGCAGTCGAATTAATCCATGGCTCATCGTCATACTTGTGGTCAAAGCTTAAATAGAATGTTAACAGATGTTAACGCCAAACCACTCACGCGACGACGGCGACAGAATCTGGCTAAATCTAGCCCGCATGCTGCGCCCTCCCACAGTAATAATAAGTAACAAAGAAATCAGAGAGGGAAATTTTATCTGTAACCGCTGGCGAGAGATGGCGCAGCCTTCAAAATGTCGTCGGAATGGTATCCATAGTTCGTGGTCGTCGCTTTCATGGAAACTTAATCAACTCTATAATTATCACGTTCATTATTATGCAGCTTTTGGTTAAAAGCTGATTTTAGCTAAGGGATAGCTACAGTACTATTGCGTCTGCGTGCCTTGCGGTGCAGCCATTACATGTAATAGCGTTGACCAAAAATTACGTGCCACTTGTATCAATAGGGTCGGCCGTATTTCAGTGACTATATAAGCGTCAGCACTTCGTATTGGGGTATGTGTAAACACGTCTGTGCGTATGCGGCTGTGGTGATCCATGCATGGTGTGGGCTGCATGTATAATCATGAATGAATTGTGTATTGAATTCAGTGAAGGTTGTTTGTACTATGTGTCTCGCAGACCTGGCAAACGTGTACGTACTAATGAATGTGTATGTAAATATGTTGTCCCCAGCCTTGCGTGATCCATGAATAGGCTTGACTCGCCAATTATCCGCCAAAAGGCCATTGTGTAGTATCAACGTGCATCGCAAACGTTTTTTTTTTTTTCTAGTATCGTTGAATCCCTCCAGATGGCGCCAGCTACCGCCTACTTCATGGCTGTGGCGCTCTCACCCTCCACCTACTTATATATTAATGCAAATGAGTTCTGCGGAAACCCGCAATGTGGCGGAAGGGTTATGAAAGGGAAAATTGACAACCACCCGTTTTGTAGCACGAAGCCACAAGGAAATCCGTACGGATTTCTCAGAAAGAAAAGCGCTTCGAGTTGTCGATGAATTCGCCCTCGCGCTGCCAATTGCTAGCTTCCTGGTTAGCTCAAGTGGTACAGCGACCGCCCCGGAAAGGCGTTGGTCCCGGGTTCGAACCCCGGACCAGGACGAATTTTTTCGGCAACTAAGAAGCTTTTCTTTCTGAGAAATCCGTACGGATTTCCTTGTGGCTTCGTGCTACAAACGGGTGGTTGTCAATGTTCCCTTTCATAACCCTTCCGCCACCTTGCGGGTTTCCGCAGAACTCATTTGCATTACTTGTGTCCATGTGCTTCGAGTTGTCGATGAATTCGCCCTCGCGCTGCCAATTGCTAGCTTCCTGGTTAGCTCAATTGGTAGAGCGACCGCCCCGGAAAGGCGTTGGTCCCGGGTTCGAACACCGGACCAGGACGAATTTTTCGGCAACTAAGAAGCTTTTCTTTCTGATAAATCCGTACGGATTTCCTTGTGGCTTCGTGCTACAAACGGGTGGTTGTCAATTTTCCCTTTCATACTTATATATTGTTGAACATCTATCTATCGAAACTATAAACTGCTGCGACGGAATTGTTTTGCTGCGATCGTGTGTGCATTTTGGAGGTAAATCTCGGGGTCTATTGCCCCGTAAACGCG
This sequence comes from Rhipicephalus appendiculatus, assembly GCA_030522465.1. Classification (NCBI taxonomy): domain Eukaryota; kingdom Metazoa; phylum Arthropoda; class Arachnida; order Ixodida; family Ixodidae; genus Rhipicephalus; species Rhipicephalus appendiculatus. The sequence continues at coordinate 22,431 of JALIZH010029521.1, read as the reverse complement.
TGGATAACGTCTCTACGTGGTGTGATTCTTCGATAAATAAAGACAGCAAGCCTAGCCTTTAGTCTCCGGGCGAGAACTTCTTTGCAGTATCCGTACCTTCCACAGTGAACGCCGTCTCGCTGGCCGAGCGAAACCTACGAGTTCCGTCGTTCCGTTTCGCGAAGTCCCCAAGACCACGAAACCACTTTTGGTTTTACGAAAAACAATTTTACGTTCTTTAAAAAAAATTGTGAAGTCTCCACTTAGCCGCAACCGCCTCTTTCAAATTTAGCGAAAATGGGATTTCGATGAGAGACTACAAAAAAACTATTCTAGCTATAGGTCTGACAAATTTTCTCCATATACTACAGATAGTTTCCATTGACAACATATTCTTACTGCGCACTTTTTATGCTGTGCTTTAAGAAAACAAAGCGCGAAATCGGCACAAAGTTCAATAATGCCCAAGTTTAATCTTTTTTTCTTCGCGCATATAAACACCAGACTTTCCAAAATATTTGTGAACATTGCCATATGATAGTTTAACAAATATATTGAACGACATCGCTCAGAGTGACTTGAAACGTTCACTAGAAATGTTCAACTGAGGACAAGTCTCTAAAAATGCAATATTTCGAAGATCATTTAAAAAAAACACCTCCTTCGATTTCTTTGAAACTTCTCAGAATTAAAGCCAAGCACCTGTTCTAACTTAATCTGTAAAAACATGTTGCATTATTTTTGTGAGGTAGCAGGTATGAAGCACGAAAAAGGGGCCAAATTGACGTAAACTGAGTAACCACAACATTGCGCGAGCATGGAGGCAATAGTTTCCGTTATCCTTATTTTTAGGTCATGAATGTGTTCTGCTGTGCTCGAGGGACGAGAGCTTGACAGAGTAAAAACCAAAGAGTTGCCTTAAAGTGCAAATTTGTTCATGTGCGTGCGTGCACGCGCCGTAGTTGTGGTCCCACGATTTCTAGAAATATAGTTGAGTCGTGCGCTCGGAAGGAACAGTTTATTTACCCCTAATGTATACACAGCGCGTCAGAGTAACAAGTCATAGTGAGTCAAGTTAGACAGTCACAAACGTCACTGAAGCAGTTGCGTTTTTTTTTTTGCTCCTGGTGAAGCAAACTTGTGATCTTGATTACATGTGGCAAGGGGGGCGCCTTGCGCTAGGTGTTAGTGGCACCCAGGGTGACCGTCGTGGAAAGCCGCGGTCATGTGGGTACCACCCACAAGAGTTCACAACACTTTTTACACTCAGCAGGTGCATCATTGTTGGTGACCGTCAGTGTCATGTTTTCTTTGTTACGCCTGTATCACTGCGTTCTTCCGAACGATAATTCCTGCTTTTCTGCACGAGGCATGTAACTTTTGTAGATGTATATGGTTGAAAAGCAGTGTCTATTCCGGCACTTTCTTCTTTGGAGATTCGGCTGTTCTTGCTACAAGCAATTCGTGGCGCTCTTGGCTGACGCGCGACCACTGCCACATGTGCCACAACTGAATGCCATGCACTGGACGGATGGACTGCCACTTCTTTCTTGTCATTTCCCTGAAGGCTTTCAAGTCAGCACTTGGAAGGTGAATCAGCGTCACATTCTGTAGCTTTGGGTTGAGAACATCTACCATGTCTTTCGCGCACTTAGTAACTGATGTGGCGGAACTGCGGAGGTTGTGTAAGGTTGCGTGATGCTTGACGACGCCCCCCAATTCCATCGCAAGCATTCTTGCCTTGCCCCGCTGCGGAAAATAGCCACTGCACCGAAGCGTATTTCGTCGCTCTAAGTTCGTGAAGCTGGTACCTGTTCTTGAAATGGTTCAGGGCACCATCCCTGAAGTATGTAACATGCGCATATAAAAGAGCAACACCCTCGAGCCACTCGTGCACCTTTGGGAGAGCGTAGCATGCGTGGTCGGAGTCGTGGCTAGAGTCGTGGCTCAGGCTTATCGCTGATAAGCCTGAGCGTAGCTGCGGGATCCTTTTTCCAGTCGTGACGACGCATGTGAACATGGGGAGTTGGGTTTTTCGCCAGTGATATGACTGAACTTCTCCCGGCAGAACTACGGTCCAGTTTTCTGCGAAGTCAAAATTCAAGAGGACGCAGCCTTTCTCGAGGCATTGTTTTGATTCGCTAATGGCTCTGCCCTGAACGCGCCGAATGTACTCGTACGGCACCCATTTTTTTAAAGCACTGTTGAACGTGTTGCACGAAAGCGTCCGGACTTACTTCCTTTCTGACCAAATCTCCTTTCTCCCAGGTTCCGAAAACAACTTCCTCTTCTGGGATTCCTAGATAAGGTGCCGTAATAACTTGAGGTGTGGGGGGTGCACGAGTCACAAAAGGATAGAAAACACCCTCTGCACGGCGGTTTACAAACGGTCAAATCACGAAGGTCTACGACGCTCTTTTTTCTCTCCAGTGGCTATTTCTAAGGTCCCTGCACTTAGCTTAGCGTTTGCACAGTATGTGAAGACGCAAACTTCGTGAGACGCAGTGCACACAACCCATTTCGTCCTCAAGGAGCAGAACTTCTTCGTGAGCCCGATACCTGTGTCAGGGTGAGCCGCTTTAAATAGACGAAATGTTTCCTGAATGGACCTGGTCATCAGCCGTTCTGAAATGTACTCTTTTTGTCCTTTAGAAGTAATTGCAATGATATCTTTCTTGTTTGGGCTTTGTTGGGTGCAGTTGAGCTCTTCTTCAGTATAGTATTTCATTGCTGCCTGTATGCCTTCTGGGTTCAGCTTCGATCTGGTGTAGAAGTCCGGACTTGACCACACCCCATGGGTGTTGGTATTTTCTGGATCTTCGAATGAGGTGCCGAGTTGCGGATGGAATCATTTCTTGAATCTGTTGATGAGAAAGGTTCTCAGGGAGCAATGTCAGGAGGCGGCAGCGTTCACGGTATGATTCACAGGTATCGAACGCGTCCTTTAGGTTGCACAGCCATTCGCGGTTTGCTACCCAGCACTGGAGAGGGGAAACAGGGGCAAGAAAGAGGGGGTAGAGAGAGAGAGAGAGAAGAAAAAAAATGAAAGGAAGAAAAATGCACGCACACGCAGGATAAAAAACAACGCGCACAGGAAGGGCGTTCTGGTTAAAGTCGTTCATAAAGGCTGCACTCTTAGAACAAAAGGAGTGCCTTTACGCCCTTTGCGAGAGTTCTGGCTTGTCCCGCTGGGCACTCCTTTTTCCAGGGTGAAACTACACTCTTTAGAGAGAGAGTGATCCAACGCCCTCTCATGGAGTACAGTACTCCGTCTGCTATAGAGTGAAGGCACTCCCACCGAGGGAGTAAAGCTAGCACATTGAAATAGCTTTGGTATAAAATTTATCAAGCACAAACACAAAAAAGATAAATACATACACGCACACATCCACGCAACCAGAACACGTAGAGCGCTCGCGACTACAACACGTAGATTAAACAGAACCTTCCCGCTGTCTTGACGGGAGATGTTAATGAAGGCGTGATGTTTGGAAGCGTTTCGCTACACTGCCAGTCGAATACTCGCTCGAATCCACGTTTGCAGGCAGAAAATCTGTTCAAATTACGGCGCTGCTAGTCAATTTGTTATGTGACTACGCAGCGGGCTCCCACAGAAAGCAACACAATACCCTTGACGTGGCTTTTGCAAGATTCTAGGTCATACAGCCTGCAGCGCTTACTCGTGGCGTGCTCTCAATACGCGGCCCTAAAGCGGCTGCAAAAAAAATCGTCACTGTAAGAGCGTATGACGGATTAATTTCATTAATACTTAACTCTGGGGATAAATAGAAGACATCAGTGCATACATACACGACACTGGATCATACACGACACCGGATTCGAACCACTGACCACGCGCACCAAGAGCAAACACGCTAACCATTACACAACAGAGCCACCGCTTGCTGCGACGAGTATTCTCAAGCATATGTATTCACAAAGTGGTTTGAAAAAAAGGGGGAGAAGCTTGCAACTTGTGTTCTTGCATAGTCAGCGTGTATTGTGCCTGCATTAAGTTCGTAAATAGATTACGCGGCGTCATGAACTAGCGGAGACCTCCGTTAGCACCTGAAGCTCCGACTTCGGTTCGTCGTCTGTCGTGCCGCAAGCAAAATGATAAACGTGTGTCATTTTGAGCGTTCACCCTAAAGCCGTGTTCAGACTACGTGCGCAACGTACGCATCCTCAGTAAGGACCGTAAGCGTAAGCGCAAGCAACGTAATGAGCATGTTCAGACGTTGTTGGATTTAGCGTAAAGTACGTAACGTGAGGGACGTAAATGTTGCCGGGCCCGCGACTTTTACGACAACTACAGATGCGACCGTTACGTACGACCAATGGGCAAAGCAGTTTCGGTTTTCACTTTCCGTTCGCGGGGCTTCTGGCCTCCCCCGACTCCGCGTCTTCATGCGCGTCTTGAAACCATGCCTTGGCCATGCAGTAGCGTGTCTGTGCAGTTGGTTTGCCGGACTAAAGCGCAGACGCGACAGATCCAGCTTTCACGGACATCGGCGTTTAGTTCGCGTGTCTTCCACCACGTGCCGCATGACTTTTATCTTTTGAATCTCGCGCGAAGTCAAGAGTTGCGTCAAGGCAAGAAAGAAAAGGAAAGAAACAAAAAAGTTCAGAACACACAGCTTCACGACTTGGCGTGGCCTGCCGCGTTCGTTGCTAACGGCGACAAAGATAAGACCGGCGAGCTGCGACGGTCTTATCTCCCCGATCCTATGGCAACGACTCGTTTCACGCATCAGAAAAAGAAAACGGTGCCCGACTGCACCGGGAATTCGGAAGGGCAGCCAAACGTATTATTTTATTCCGTTCGCATTTTTTTACAGCAAGTATGTTATGCCCGCCGTTTGTCCGGTTCGCGATGTAGAGAGGAAACCATGATCTTGCCGGCGCGGCCACGTCAAGAAAAATTAAGAACAACTGTGCCTAGTTAAACCACTGTAACCATAGACAAGCCTTATTAAGCCATGTTGAGCATGGTAAAACCTAATTAACTGCGCATAACTAAGCTAATGAAATCACACCTCAAAAAGCCCTAATTTAGCCGAGCTGAGATTCTCGTGTGCCTAGTAATGCCGAATTTTGTAAGATGCGCCAAGCTTAGCCTAATACTAATTAAGAGTTAATATAACTAGTGGTAGCTCGACTAATTAGCTAATTAAGCTTACCTTGACATGGGATGGAAGCTAATCGAGACCAAGCTTCAAATTTGCAAGTTAGGCCAATTTACCTAATAAAGGTAAGTAAGGTACTTGGTGCTGTGATTGCCAAGCGATTCCCAATGAAACCCGATCGATGCCTATCCGATACTCGTGAATCGCAATGTGATCGCGTGAACACTTCGTGCATGGACGTGTGAATGAACGTGTGCCTAGTCAATTGCCAAGGCGAGTGCCGACCAGCTCTGCTCTGCCCCAGCCTTACGCGATTCAGCGCAAGCTGCGCAAATTTTTTACCATGTTGAAAGGCTCGGCCGATGGCAGATCATGAAGCAGTTGGCGCACATTTAATGACTTGACAGTCGAATGATAGCATTTCGCAATGTTTAGTTCTAGGTTACTTAGCTTGTAGCGTCTGCTTACTTTTCGTCCCCGTGTTTTCCGAGCTTTTTTCTACTGCTTAGGTTTCTCTGGATGCACAGAAAGCTGCTGTACTTCTTATAATAATTGTTGGGGTTTTGCATCCAAAGAACACGATATGAATGTGAGAGATGCCATAGTGGAGGGCCCCCGATAGTTAGACCACGTGGGGTTCTTTAACGTGTACCTAAATCTGAGCACATGGGCTTCCTGCATATTGCGTCCATCAAAATACAGCCTCCGCGAACTAACATGGTGCTACCAAACGTGTGGTTCAAACTACAAAGTACGGCCGCGGCGGCGCATTTTCGATGGAGGCGAAAATGCTTGAGGCCCATGTGCTTAGATTTAGGTGCACATTAAAGAACTCCCGCTGGTCGAAATGTTGAGAGCCCTCCACTGCGGCGTCTCTCATCATACGGTCGTTTTGAGACGTTGGACCCCAACAATTATTATGACTATTAAAGTACAAAGTAATCGTTCTAGAAGGTCTTGGCTCGCGGTACACACAAATCGGCGCAATAGCACACATGATGACGCACGTGTGCTAGCGCTACAGATTTTCCGGTCACCGGTTCCAAAAACACTACCTAAACATCATCATTCGAACGCCCTGTGGTATGATTTTTTAATGAACGAAAAATTAATAAGAATAATAATAGTAATATCTGGGGTATTATGTGACAAGACCAGGATATGATGAGGCCCGCGGTATAGGAGAACTCCGGAAATTTTGATCATCTGGCGTTCTTTAAGGTGCTTTGACATCGCACAGTACATGCGGTCCTCTACCATTTCGCCTCCATCGAAATGCGACCACCGCGGCCGGGATCAAACCTGCACCTTTCAGGTCACCAGCCGACCTCCATAGCCGCTATGCCGTCGCGGCGGCATATCTACAGTGTCTCCACAGCCACCATTGTCCCCCATGAAAAAAAAAAAAGCATGGAATAAAATTCTAATAACGAGTCTAAGGCAGGGAGCTACCATCTCTCCAATTCTATTCACCGCGTGTTAACAGGAGGTTTTCAGAGCGTTGGATTGCGGACAGCATGTGATAGCAGTTAAAGGAGAGTAGCTTAGTAACATGCGATTCGCTTGTGATATTGCCATGTTTAGTAACTCGGGAAAACTATTGCAAATCATAATTACTGAATTAGACAGCGAAAGCAGAGCGATGGGTCAGAAAATTAATATGCAGAAAAATAAAGCAATGTTCAGCAGTCTCCGAAGAGAAGAGTGGTTTGCGATGCCTATCAAAACACTGGAAGTGGTAAAGGAATACGTCTGTTTAGGGAAGGTAGTGACCGCAGATACGAACCATGAGAATGAAGTAACCAAAAGTATAAGTATGTTGTAGTGTGCATTTGGCACGTATTCTGAGATAATAATTGCACATGGTGAAACAAGCTCCGTCCTGTGTCCTTTCTAAGTCTTCGTGCATTTCGCGCTTGTTTCACCATGAACCTTTACCAACATGCCCAACTGGCAGTCATCCTTAATGATTGGCAGTTTACCACTATCTCTCAAGAGAAAAGCGAATGGTAATTTACCACTATCTCTCAAGGGAATGCAGCGAGAAGACAAGATAACTGGTGGCAATTGAAAGTAAGAGCCTGCATTCTAACAGAAGGCAAGCGCGCGAACGGGAGGCATAAAGTTAAATTGGCAGGTGAGATTCAGAAGCTGCCGGCGCTAACGTGGGCGCAGCCTGCACATGACCGCGTTGATTGGAGAAACATGGGAGTGGCATATACCGTACAATTAGCGTAGTCATGTTGCATAGTCATGATGATGATCAGACACTTGTGAATCGTGAATGCGAAAGTATCATTTGACGATTCGTACACAGTCTCAAATTTATATATATATATATATATATATATATATATATATATATATATATATATATATATATATATATATATATATATATATATATATATATATATACCGGGTGTTCAAAGTTTAGCTTTATGCTTTTCTTAAAATTCGGCACTGGGAAGAACATGAAAACCACCTTTACAGATAACATATATATCCAGGGGGGACACAAAGTGAGAATATAAAGTTATCACTGTCAGGAGCCCAATTAACCCAGATTCAATAATTAACTTTTTAGTGACTGCAGCAAGCAAGCATGTTTATATTAAAAAGTTGAAGGGAGTCGCGTTTATTCACAGTTCAATTTGGAAGAATTTTTCTAACATGTCTGTGCTCCGAGATATCCCGCTGCAACGTTTAATTGATTACGCATGCAGGGCGCTGTGGATCAGCGCAATGTTCCTCCCCGATGTGACGAACAGTCATTGCTTGCTATCGCCAGCCAGTAGCAAAAGGGTAACCGTTATCATATTTGCCTGTGCCTTCGACCCGTTATCAGACTAAACGACGCACGCACCTGCCACGGCCCACCGGGGAGGAGTTTGCGCCACCACTGACTGTCTTGCATGCGTAATCAGGTAAACCACAATTAAACTTTGCAGCGGGATATCTCGGAGCACAGACATGCTAGAAGAATTCTTCCAAGTGGAACTGTGTATAAATGCGACTGCCTCAAACTTTTCAATACAAACATGCTTTCTTGCTGCAATCACTAAAAAGTTAATTATTGAATATGAGTTAATTGGGCACCTGAAAGCAATAATTATTGTCTCATTGCGTGTGCCCCTGGATGTATAAGTTATCTGCAAAGGTGGTTTTCACGTTCTTCCCAGTGCTGAGTTTTAATAAAACCATAGAGCTTAACTTTGAACACCCGGTATAATGTATTTTTACAACGCCAAAGGTGTGTCAAGAAGCCAATCAGGTTTCGCCTTAGCGAAGTATATGGGGCAGCGCTAGCACGCATACAAGGACGAGAAAAGACAGGACATGCGCTGACAAGACACAGACAGCGCATGTCCTGTGTTTTCTCGTCCTTGTATTCGTTCTCGCGCTGCCCCATATACTGCACTATGAAACCTAACCAACTAGCCCACTTTTCCGTTATTCGCCTTAGCGTTTTTAGTGAGTGTAACACGTGCTTAGGTTTTATTTATTTATTTATTTATTTATTTATTTATTTATTTATTTATTTATTTATTTATTTATCTCAAATGCACTCAAGCGCTTGGGCATTCTAGAGGGGAGTACGGTACATGTGTACAACAATAAGAAGAATACCGATGTTTCAGCGAACACTTTCAAAAACATTTAAAGGTTGGCTGTTAGGTATTGTACAATTCTAACTCGTCAGCTGGTTTACGAGAAGAGGCTGAAATTACTACACAAAAATTTAAAGGCTTAGTCCACTATCTAACGAAAATTTACTAATTGTGATCTTAACTAATTGAATTATCGCCCACATTTCAATTCCCAATGTTTAGTCGTGGAGTTCTCAAGGCAACCTGGAACGAATTTTTATGATGCCACTAGTTTCGAGGTATTACCTAATTCGTGAACATTACAGAGAAAGGCATTGCCATTCGAATTATATTCTTAACAAAACATCCTTTCATGTATTGAAGCCCAACATTAAGTCTAAGACGATGTATTTCTTCGACACTGATCTCCACGCTCCTTAGCCTAAGTGCGCATATCGTGTGCCAGCCACAGTGCGTCGCAACATCGCACAAGTGACACGGCTCAACACGGCGTCATACAGACCTCGAACTGCCGATGGGTCTCACCGATCGATATGGTAAAAAAAAAAAGACGGCTCAATTGCCTAGTTTTTGCGTAGACTATGGCTTGCTGAACAAGATCACACGTAAGGACATCTATCCCTATAGCCACTAATAGACGACGCCGCGACTGCTGGCATGGAGCATAGTTTTTTTTTCTCTCTCTCTCTCTCTCTATTCGTTGGACCTGCGCTCCGGCTGCTTGCAGCCCGATGGCTGAACTTGACCATCGCTAACCAGCCTTCGTTAGATTCGATGGCTTATATGAATTTATTGTGACGCGATTCGGGCTGTGCAACGCGCTTGCAACATTTGAACGCATAATCGGCATCCTTCGCGGCTTCAAGTGGCAGACGAATCTCTACTACCTGGATGGTACTCTGATATTTTCAGACGGCTTTCAACACATCTACAAAAGGACGTAGCTGTCGTCACTAGTATCAGCTCTAATGGCATTGAGGTAAACTTAAAGAAGTGTTGCTTTGGCGTACGAAAGCTCCTTATTCTGGGCCGTCTTCTTCCGAGATGGCGTCCTTCCGGATCCCACGACACTTCGTGCTGCTGCTTCGTTTCCTAAACTGGCAATGAAATACCTTCGCAGCTCTCTATGCCTTTGATTTTATTTTACACGTTTCATTCGCTGCTTCCCCGCAATTATAGCGCATTTCACAGACCTCCGCTGCGGCTGCGACCTTTGAGCGAAGTCACATGTGGCGATGCATCCAGAAAACTCCGATGAATTCTTACTTCGCCTCCAATCTTGCGACATTTTGATTTGCTCGCCCCATATGAGAGAGAGAGAGAAGTTTATTATGAAAGAAAAGCTGAGAGCACCCAAAATGAAATTGACAAGGACACTAGCGGCGTTGTGTTCGGCGCTGTGCTTGCCCAGCGTAAACGCGGATTTGACGAGTTAGTTGTTGCTTACAGTGTTGCCGTTGGTGGCTACTTTGCGCCAAAGTGGCTACTTTTGGACCCCGTTGGCGACGAAAATTTCCAGTTGGCGCCATGGCTCTTTTTTAAACTTGTGGTTTTACTTATTCAAAATAGTTTTATTTATTCATCAATAGTAAAGACTTGATAATAGCGCTTCTGTTCTGTTTGGCGAGAAATTCGGCGATAGGATATAATGTCATGGCTGCTTTGGCTACTTTTGGCGTGCGTTCTGGCGCCTTTTCGTGTCACACCCAACGGCAACCCTGGTTGTTTATGCCAGCCATGCACCTACCAAAGCACGCACAAGCATACATAAAGTACGGTTGAACCCCGTAACCCCCCTCCCCCCCTGCATCCGCCGATCAACACACATTCTAGCGGCGGTCTTCTTGTCCATCTACGACGCGTTCCCGCTGTAGCCGTCACCGGCATGCCTGTGCAGGGGCGCAAAAACCCCCTGCGTTGCTTCCCCTATGGTCTTGTTGCGTGAAGCAACGTCACCTACCATCCCTAGAGAAATAAGTCATCAAACACACCATTTCATTCGTCGTGACAGTTGATCGACCATCACAACTACCTCTATGATGGACGCAAATCGCTCTTATTCCGCGCCATCTACGTTAAGACATATGCGCCACCTTAAACGCTGACTCACAGTGTGCACATGCCGAAGGGTTGAAGATTTGCACTTTCCTCCAGCTCTGCTACTATCAACGCAGAATGTACCGCTTCTTACACCGCTACATTTGTTGCGCGCGCAGCGCCACACGAATCCCCCCCTTGCCATTTCCCTGCTCCGTAACAACCACTGACTTGCCCTCTCCGTCCCTTGGACTTCGGCGGTGTTGATTTGTATGGACTTCTTTCCATCACTCCTGCTGCCAACCGACAGATAATTGTTGCCATCGATTACACGCTAAGCAGATACTTCACTATTGCCATCTGCATCGGCTAGCAATGTTGCCTCTCATTTCACACCACGTCATTCTACAGCACGGCGCACTACGTGAGCCGCGCATCGTCCGAAGGACGTGTATTTCGGTCGTCGTCAAGAAATTCTAGAGGAATGCAAGGTCTTTCACCACACGACCACATCTTACAATTATAAAACGAATGGTTTAACAGAAATATTTAATCGAACATCAGGTGATGTGCTGACAATGTACGTCACTTCCTGTTACTAAGACTGGAACCGTGTCATTCTCTTCGTGACGTACGCCCAAAACACTGCTACGCAGACCACGAAAGGACTCTCTCCTGTCTTCTACCTATAAGGACTCGAGCCCTCCTGCACGTTATGCGCAATACCTCCTTGCCACGCTTATGTGAGTGAGTCGACGGCAGTTCCCAAGCTGCTAAGCGCTGAAGAGGGTCGCCAGAGTGCCCGATGTCACTCCACTTATGGCAAGCAGCGCCAAATACACCATCGAGATGTCTCGAAGCCTTTTAGCGTCGTATTCCCGGGACTGACTTGTGTGGATAAACGGCCAAGGTTATCATCAACTTGTGTGGCTCTGGATTCCTTGAGCTAGCCCCGGTCGGTCAACGAAACTTCTTTCGAAGTACCGCGGCCCGTCCCGTATGGTCTAACAAGCCGCGTACTTGATGTCCGGCGTCAAGCCACTTGAGCTTTCTTCTAATCTAGTAATCAACAATGTCGAGGCATGAGATTGCGCAATGGACCTGCTAAAGCCTTACTATCTCAGTGCCGTGGTATACTGCCTGTAATTCGCCAGGATGGCTCTGTTTCGGAAGGGAAGTAAACAGAGAGTTTTAGAACACCGCACGCAAAGCTTGCCGGCATTGCGGGCGTAGCGTTAGCGTTCGTCACTTAACGGGAGCCCGCAAGAGGCTAGCGTACGACGCATGCGCAACGCAAACGCAAAGCTTCGCGTACGCTGTTCTAAAACTCTCTAAAAGCGGCACTGCTTGCAGAAGCAGAGAACGCTGCTTATGTAGAAAGAAAAGAAGACGATTCGGCAACGCGAGCTTTGCGCTGGTTCTGCCATTGCTGCTCAGTCTCCAATAGTATAGTGCTTATTTAAAACGCTTCATTACACTATCAATACCTTCTATCATGCTTTCCTTGGATTCAATATGTGTTGCCTTATTGAGGCTGTGGTTAACTGAAATAGGCCCTTGGTTCCCCTTCCTTTGTTGTTTAGATAATGGGTTGCGTAATAAGAAATACTAAAACATGAGAACTTTACTTGCTCCATATCTAGAAGCGAAACCGGCTGTGTAGCAAAGATTCTGCTTGCAACACTTTAGCAAAAAAAACAAGAAACTAAATCTTCAGCAATGACGCACTAGTAATATTAATTGCTGGAACTTTACACGCCAAAACTACGATATGTTTATGAGCCGCGCCGTAGATGAGGTCTGGACTGGAAAAATGATGTCCTACAGCACGCGCTTAGCGCTTAGCGGGCGTCCCCCATTCCCTGTCGCGGCAGAAGAGTGTGCCGGCAATTTCGACCACCTGGGTTTCTTTAACGTGAATTTACATCTACGTACAGCATCAAAATCCAAGTACTAGTGGATTTTCGCCTCGTTCGAAAATGCTAGAGCCGCGGCCACGATCAAACCGGTGCCCTTCGGGCCGGCAGCCGAGCACCGTAACCACTGACAGCAATTGTGTAAAAAAAAAAGAAAAAAAAAAGGAAAATATTACTGCGATTCGAACCCGTGCCGCATTCACCGCGCGTGAGTCGCTAGAACAGGCGCTCAACCATCTAGGCCACAACACACACCGGTCGCGAGGCGGTAAAATGGGTCTTATCAGGATACAATGGTCGAAGACGCGAGTCGAAGACGCGACTGTGTTGTAGAAAACTTCATTTTGGAACGTGTTTTTCTTCCCACAGAAACATGATTGCGGCCTCAAATGAAAGCTTCGTCTCCGTACTACTCAGATCTCCGGGCAATTTGCAGGATTCCGTCTAGTTTTTTGAGACGGCCCGTTTTTTTGTCCCGAAAAACGAGGCGTGATTTCGGCCCGCTTCCATAGGACTCCATTGTTTAAACTTTAGTCGTCGTGGGAACAGAATGTGAAGTCCCGATGTTAACGATGCTGCATTTGTTAAGTGCGGTACAGCTCCTAGAAGGTGCCCCTTTAAGAAGTTTTGGAAATTAAGCCTCTACGATTTTTTATCGTCGAAAAATGACTCTGTCCCATTGAAAACGGGGGAGAGCTTCCAGCAGTGGCCGCTAGGGAGCGCTGATCATTCAATGTCCCCGAAAGCTGGATCTGTGTGCGTTAATGTGAGCGCATGTAGCGTCTTCCCTTTAGCCCAACCAGGCCAGACATGGCCAAACACGGGAACCTTGCTAGGCTGAAATTGTAGCGAGGACGCAACGCACATTCAGAGTGGTGATTGGCGCGTCGTAAAAAACGTATCGTACAGAAAAGATCAATGTGAACATACGTGGTCGCTAGCTACGCAAACTGACGATACAGCCGTTACGCGATACATTTATGAAAGATGCGACTGCAGTCTGAACGCGGCTTAAGTTGTGGATGTCTTTCTCGCCCAAAATTCGCAGATACCAGCGTGACAAGTACCTTCAGGTAGCGAAACTCACGTTTGTGTATTCTACGAGCGTGTGCTGTTGAGTGATTTTGGTTATTTTTGCCGCGAGCCGCAACTGTTTGCAGTGGCACCAGTGCGTTCTCAGCTGTTCGTAGACCATGTGCTACGAACTGTAACTCAGTCAATGCCTGAGTTACAAGAGTATTTAAGCGTGTATATATACAAGCATGTGTATTTATTGCGCGCGTACGTACTGTTGCGTGCTGCACGCCGGGTCAGCGGCACCTTCCGAGTAGTTAGACGAATATTTCCACCATGAACACTTAACGCGCGCTGAGGCGCGATATACAGTGCTTCTCAATTAGTCATAGTCAGTATTTAATTACTTTTATACACGGAGACTAGCTACCCCTTCATTAAATAACCTTTACGCTTCAGTGTCGCGCGCCGTTATACTGAATGTCCCTAGGCGTGCACCAAGCTCCACTAATTCGCGAGTGACATGCCTCCCTAAAAATAACAAGATAATACTGTTGCACTTCTCTGTTGCGAACGTCCGCGTGTATTTGGCGGTCCTCCTGAAGAAATTGTGCAGTATTCACTAGAAAAATGGCGTAATTGTATGCCTCAGTGACACAGCTGTTCTTCTGAAAATAACGTTTATTTATATTTCGTAGGATATATTTTGTCACAGCAGGTCACAAGTGGGTGCCACGAGCACTCGCACTGCCTCAGTTACCTTTAGGTGTGTCTAAACTCATTATACAAATTATGCTGCCGTTGATAAATGATCAACCCATCCATGTTCGATGAATGTTGGTCTGTTTCCGTTCACTGCCTGTCGCTTATTTGAATATTTTGCAGGAATCATCTGTTCAATCAATCTGGTATAACAGAAGGATTATCTACAGTATCCCCCCTCGAACAAAAGATAAAAATGCCCCCACCTCCCCGAAGGGAATCGTGAGGAAATGCGAATGCATTTCGCGCGCGCTTCACTCCATTTATATGTGGTGGTTTTGGTTCGAAGAAGGAAAAGGCGCCTAATTTCTGCAGCCCGGTCTGGAGTATGGCGCAGCGCCTTTTTTTTTCTTTTTTTTTCAGTTTTTTTTTCTTTTTTTATTTATTTTTTATTTTTTTTACCTTTTATATATATATATATATATACGTGCGAGCGAGCGGGCGGGAGAGTGGGGCGCAGGGAGGACAGAGAGCAAACGGCGAGAGAAGGAGCGGCGAAGCACTGCACCTACCCTCTCCTACACTCTCTCCACACACGCGGGAGCTCCGCCAAGCTCCCGCGGTGCGAGCGCCCTCACACACCAGAGCGCGCTCCTCCTCTCCCACTCACTCTCCGCTACTCCGCCCGCACCACCTGCTCCGGTTGCTAGGGGCGAGGATAAGCGCGCGCGCCCGCAGCTGTTGCTATGGGAGAGGGAGTGAGAGCGGAGAGATGCGGACACCGACGCCTGACATAGCCCGACTAAGAAATGCATTCGCATTTAAAAACGCCCCTTTTCAAGGCACACTGTCCAGTATCAGGGGCTCCGTCTTATTTTCGGCATGCTTCACCGCAAAACTGATTTGCATTGCGGCGGGGCGGACTTCCGTTTTTCCATCCCCATGAGATGGCTGCAGATCTTCAGTTGCCGCTTTCTTGCGACATATGCAGTTCCCAGGCTTGCATATTTGAGGAGCAAGCATAGCTAGAAACAGGTGGAATGTGGCTGGAGACCGCACAACTTATTGACAAGCTTTTGAGATCAAACCGGCGTGACAGTTCAGTTTGACCATTCTTTCACAGTGAAATAAAGGGCACCTATTTCACAATACATGAGTTAATTTATGGCACCTACCTTCATCACGTCCACTATTCCACAAGGAGTTTTCGAAACATACGTGGCTGAGACCCACTGATCTATACGTCAGTGTTTGAACAATTTCTTTTGCATAATACAAGCTCTTTTTTTAAATGCATTAGAAATTCTTAAACATAAATTCATACAAAAAATCTGGATTGTAGTACTTTATTGGAATCAAAACAATAACATCCATAATTTCAATGTAAAAATACAGATTTTCATCTACAGTACACAACGTATGCTCATTATTGAACACAGGAAACAAGATACACAGCACAACCGAGAGTGCAGTAAAAAAAAAAACAACACAAAGCACCACACATATACTTCGCAATGCCAGTAGGCATTTACAATCCAAACAGACGGCATATACAAGGAACTTGGCGTCAGCTTACAAATGAAGGCAATTCGATAAGTCAATGAAGGCTTACAACACTTCTGAGAAACATGAGACTGTGGAATAGGCATGGTAGTGTACAATTTCTTTATATTGCATTAGTTTGCCCTCAGGCGTGAAACATGATACGCATGACTGTGCAGTCAACTTTGTTGTATAAAGACCAGTGGTGTCAACCATAGATCCACCTGCCAAAATTTGTAAACACGCTTGCCTTTGTTCACATACTTTCATATGATGATGCAAATTTCTAAAATTAAACTTGGGAACTAGGCATTATTCCACAATCATGATTCACCCGTACTATTATGCTTAAGTAGTAGACCTACAGTTCTAATATTTTCATGCCAGCTAGTGCCGTGCCATCATCTGCTACCGGTAAAGTAGTTCACCATCTTTAATAGCTGAATTTATGGCTCATGCAAAACTACCTCATGCAAAATGAATCTGAATACCATGACTGGAAAGTTACGTTGGGCAACAACAAGTTTTAAATTAAAAATTGCCCATCAATACTAATGGTGGCTTGACACTTTAGAGCCAAGGACTAGATATGCCATGAGGGTTATAAAACAGCCATGAATTAAGTTTAGTCAATTAAATGAGTTTACATCCTTTTTTCAAGACATGTACAATTTTCAAAATGCGTACTCTCATTGGAAAGTTTGGACACAGCATCGTGCAAACACAGTGCAGGAGTCCAATTGCTGGCAATCCCTGAATGCTGAGTGATGTACAAGGTCGTCAATGTAGTGTACTGTAAGGCCCATGAGTGTTCGCAGAACAGGCCGTCCTGCAGACGAACAGGTGGGTCAGAACTCTTGCTGCTTCGCCGTCTAGTCTTCCTGAAAAAAAGATATCAAATAAAGAAGTGTATTAGGCTTTCTGCATCCATACAAATGAATGTCCTACAAAAGACTAACTTGACATCTCTTCTGCAGACTTTTTGAAAAAAAAACATCACAGAAATACAAAAATTGAAATGCTGCCTTGAGATATCTCCGAGTGCAGCATGCTTTTTTATTTTAAAATCTGAAAGATGTAGCAATATGATACAGAAAGATGGAGCTCATAGCTTGTCCATGTATTTCTGCCATGTTTTGATACACATAGCAAAAGAACAAGGTACGATGGCTAGTGTGCAGTGTTGCTTGTTGTTTCATGGAGGCAACTCCTACAAGAAAAATAATTCATTCCTCCTCAAAATTTACTGCATGTTCAAAAGAATGCGTTGCTGGGCTAGTTGGTTCATAGTCTTTAACCATTAGGGCCCACTGTACTTTAAAATGTACACTTCCTTTTTCGGGAATAGAAAATACAAAACAGAATATTCTGATCTTGCTCATTACAATTTTTGATGCGAAATGTTGCAGCAAGATAATCCTAATTTGGAAGATTCACTAGGTGATATTTTTTTCTGTTTCGTGAGTGGTGAAACTTAAGGAAAATGAGAGCCTGTTAAAAGCACGTGTTCAGTACTACTTTTTCTGAATTAATTTGTAGTTTTATATTTGATATGTTGAAAAAACTGACTGTTTCTGCTTCAGCAAGAGCCATTCAATCCCAGCAAAGCGCTAGAAGCCTATAGGGTGCATAGTTTTGCTGTGAGGAGTAATCAAATGTTGCCGTACTTTATTTAGTACACTGGGACTTCGTGGGAGCACACATGTAATTCTTGTTGTGCGTTGCATCATAGATTGCACAAGCTTTTTTTTTGTTATGAATGCTGTTTTTTCGGTTACCTCAGACTCATGAAGCTGCGAAAGATGTCGCTGTGACTATACGAGAGCATCTTCATGTTTTAATTGTCGATTCTGACCCTAACATGGGAACTTAGGAGGAGGGGGGAATGACGACGGTACGAGTCGATGCTCTCTGCTAACGATTAAAAAAAAACATGGAACAAAGGAACGTGGGTAAGAATATTCTGTTTTGACTCAGGAAAGCAGCTTTGTTTCGAAAATGGCAAAGACAACAGCACAGTTGCTATGCTGACGAAAGACTACACAGTTGAGTCACTATGCTCTCTGTCGTGGTGGTCATTCACTGAAAAGAAAAAGAACGTAGTGCCACTGTCCTCCTCCTTCATCCCCAGTAACAATGCCATGGGGGGGGGGGGGGTTGAGCTCTACGATCAAGCTGCGAATGACTAGAAAATTTTCATCCCTCAGAAAAAGTACCCGCCCCTATTTACCCAGATGATCAAAATAGCCGCAGACAACGCATAAAGGGTCTGCTACTACATTGGAGGTTTTAGCAGAGCCTCTACGCGTTGACTATTGTCCTTTAGTCGCATAATAGCAAAACACTGACTGCGCCTTGTTGTACCCAACAGAAGTACCAAAGATCTCCAGCGTCCACTGTGCTTGCTATTACCCTCTATCTATACGGACATTTTCACAAAAAACTGGCAAAACAGATGAATTCTGCCACAATACACCAAAATGATGTCGCCAAAAGCGTGACGTTACGCTTTTCATGAAGCACTGGTCCTTGACTAAATTGCATGGGCCAAAATAACTTTGTTATTCGTTTGGCAAGGGCCCAGCGTACTCGCCATTCTTGCATCAAGTCAGCTTGCCGATTGCTATCTCGAAGGCCCAGCGTACTTTTTATAGTACAGTATCATAACTCCTGAAGAAATACACGTAACTCTATGAAAATTTGCCCGTGCGGTTGTCTATTGTGGTTAATTAAAGATGCAAAATGTCAATAAAATCGGACCTGTAGTTCTTCCGTGGGCCCTAATGGGTTAAATCTTGGAAGCGCAAAATCGACGAGGAATACGAAGGAACACAGATACACAGGTCAGGCGCAAGTTCAACTGCAAGTTCAACCAAACAAGTTATTTTAAAACTTGGGGTAGATGGGACAAGATACAGATATATGCTTATGAGGCATGCCACAGTGGACAGCCTTGATTCTTTAATGTATATCTAAATCTAAAACTATGCTAATGCCAAAGCAGCACCTAGACAACATTGTTAGTACTACACACGTATCTGACTAAACCACAGTGTAGACAGCGCCTGCCTATAAGTCATGCACTATCCTGCTGCTGCCAATGACGAAATACGCGTTCTCTGAAAATTTTCCATGCTGCTTACTGCTTGATATTAACTTGAATGTCACCTAGCCAACACACACTAGACATGCAACAAACATAACTAGGAAGTCTAAACGAATGCGAAAATTTTCCTAACAGTGATAACTTAAATCACGAGGCGCATGCTAACAATCCCTTTTACCGTTCACCACTGTTCAGCTTATTTACTTGTGTGGAAAGTCTAAGAAACCTCCACAAGCTGGATCAACCTTCTGATTCCAGGATAGCATTTCAGACAATGGAGGCAGCGCGTAACCTTTAAAATTTACTAATTCACTTTCCTAACCCATTAAGGCCAATGCAAGAACTATCGGTTAGATTTTATTGAAAGTTCATACGTTTATCAAACTACAGTACACAACAACCGCAGCAAATTTTCATAGAGTTACATTTATTTCTTCACAAGTTATGATACTGTACTTTCGAAAGTACGCTGGGCCATAGCAATGGGCAAGCTGGCTCAGTACAAGAATGGCAAGCATGCTAGGCCCTTGCCACACTAATACCAAAGTTATCTTGGCATATAAAACTTATCGAAGCACCGGCGCTTCTTGCAAAGCGTAACGCCACAATTTACGCAGCACCATATCTTTTTTTTTATAACAGACAGTACACCTCTGCTGTCTTTCGAGCTTCTTGTACAAATATCCGTACGGATAGACGATAACAGAAGGTGCTAAATATTGGTGTACTACGAAAAGTACACCAATATTGGATAACTGTTCAGAGCAAAACAATGCACTTTAGCTGATTCTTGCGCGTCGCAGGTGTTATGTTGTTCCTTCTGAAGCACAATCATTTTCTTGTTTTTTTTTTCGATATATAAAGTGCGAAACGTCATATTATTCTAGAAAATGTCCCACACATCACGTGCATTCGATGTGCGCTCGGTTTCGGAAAGTTTAGACTTGTAGTTTAGAAACAATGGGGAACATGCACTGAGCCGGTGCCGCCGCGGTGCGGGAGTGAACGAAATGAATTGGCGTGTTTCGTGCAGCAGCCGACAGCCGTGTCAGGTTGTTAGCGGTGCTTCCCAATGTCGCGTATGAATTGCTGTGTCGTAAACTGTGCCAATAACTATAAGAACTAGGCACCTGGAACAAAGTTTTCAGTTTTCCGCAGTGACTGTGCTTCATAAACGGGCGGGAACACGGGATTAGTGTACGCCGCGTAAAGTTAAGTGATCCCGCGGTCACGTTTATGAAGTACGCCCTGTAGCTAGTTCACTGTGAATTTACTCTCCACGCATGTTAACTGATATTTTTAACGGACTGAAGGAACCGAGTGGCAGACGGAAAAGTGATCTCGAGTCTGCAGTCCACAATTCGTTGGCGAAAAGCAATCGACAGATCCAGCAATTCTCCCTCGTACGCTGCCGCTGTTTTTCCGCCGTATCGCAGTTCGTAAACAGTAACATTAAGGAAAATGTCCCGCATGCCAGGCAAACTGCGTCGCAGACCGCGACCATTTCCGAATTTATTCCCCATGTACTGCCATATAGCCCTTAACAGCACTGTGCGTGCAAGCGAAGCCGGGCCACGCCGTTCTATTGTGCTACGTGAAAGCTAAGATATCGCGTGCGAAGCTGGCACGTGACAAATTTACTCAAGGACTCTTGCAGCCCGAGCAACGACTACAAAACAGAGCTGAGCTACTGCACAGAAAACTTCGCTCAAATGCAACACGTTCAGTTCGGCGACCGTACGTATTATTTGCACGCATAGCAAGGGGTTGTCTAACACATGTGAGACACAAATGCAATCGTTTACTCAACAATAAGCAGGCAAAATGGCAAGAAATCATGTTTACAAACATCGATGGTGACGGTCTATGCTTCGAGCTTTACGCCGGCCGGCCGCACGAACCGCCCTTTCAAAACACTGACGCGCGTCTGTGCTACGTCACATCGAAAACATGATTGATTCCGTAAATTCATGTCCTTTCTCTTCGTTTTGGGCCCCAAAAGAATCATGCTCTGTTAACTTTCTGGAAGCCTACCCGTTTTATCAAACCTGTCACCTTCGCGCACACGCACTTGCATAAAACGCGGGCGTAGCTGACGGATAGACGACGACTCGTAGCACGCCAGTTGACACTGAAGTGGCCGCAAGTCGCCACTCGCGGCGCTGGCGGCGCATAGGTGCAGTGAGCTGCTGCGTCCCCTGTAGGTTCTGCACGTTTCCCATAGATTCTGGTCAACATTTTCATTACAATTAATTCTAATAACATCCATCCCTATACTTTCCTTGGAGTCATTGTTAGTTCTCATTAATATTGTGTCTAACAAAGAAAATACGAGCACTTAAATTTGCACTTTTTTGTTCATAGCGCGGGTCTTGTTCTGGCGGACTCGATGCCTTGAGGTAGTATGCGACGGATTATTGGTCAGTTGCCAACTCGTAATAAGATCAGGTGCTACGTGACGCTAACAGGCAAAAAAAAGTGTTCCAGATTCGCTACTGGCGGCGCTGACTGACGCTCCCACGTTTAAATGCAAACGTGGGGATGACCGCTGCCATGGCTCAGCGGTTGAGCATACGACGCGTTAACCGAAGGTCGCAGGTTCGGTCCCTGTCGGCGACAAGTTCTCCGTTCGTCCACTTTTCTTTGTTCATATTTACATTATAAATACTTCTGATAACATCCCCTACACTTTCCTTGGCATCACTGTCTGTTCCCATTAATACTGACCCTAGTCAACACGCGAGATTAGAAGCATCTTACTGCAACCTCCGACTTCAAAAATGCCAATTAGCAAAATCTGAATACTATATTGTGTATTTTCTATTCCCAAAAATTAAGTGTACTTTGTAAAGTACACTGGGCGCTAATGGGTTAAGACAGCGTTTTTAATAAGCTCGATAGGCAAAAACATGTGTCACGATGAATTAAAACGTACGCCTAACTTTCATATTTCAGGGCTCAAGCCTAATTTCAAGCAGTCGCAGCAGGACAAATATTCGTGTCACAAATATGTGAACAGTTTTGCAACTACCAAACACAAAAATAAAGTTTAACGCCATAATAACGATGTGCTAGGGAGCTTCGAAGTACTTCGACGCACATGCCACTTCAATGCAAAGGTAATACATCGAAATGCGTACAATTTGGCTAAGAACACTGCAAATATTTCACAGTACAGTCCGTTGCATGCTAGAGATGTTTGCTATCGAGGCACTCCACTGTAAATTCAATATAGTGTTATGGGTGCGACAGTGCAGGTGCAGATTCTGCAGAATGTATCAGCGTGGCTAAGATAAGATAAGAAACTGGTAAGAAACTGGTAGATAAGAAACAGGTGTGCATAGCAGAATTCACAAATGCATTCTATTTGATCACCTTATCCAAATGAGATTGCTGCT